>JAQBSW010002367.1:0-104939 GCA_029291075.1 Eudiplozoon nipponicum
ACCAAATCCATTGTATTTAACCAGTCGTCGAACAACATAACAAAACTACCGCCAGCCGCAACGCACTGACGCGTTTCGACCTTCCATGATCATCATCAGAGTACGACTGCAAGCTGACTATCGAGGATCAAACCGCATTGAATATATATGGAAATCAAATTTAGATATGCGGCTCTCACCTCTAGCAGTCTCGCATACATGGAACTTGACTAGAAATGTCGGGTGCACATTTTCTATGCAGTCACGAACATTAACTGTTTGCGGCTTTCGCCACATACATATATATAGGAAATACAATTAAACAAAAATTGATTGCGCCGTTGGTGGTAAAAATTTAAAAAAATCTAGTTTGCAAATGGCAGTAGTTTTTCTGTTTTTCGACGACTAGTTAAATACAATGGGATAGGTGATTAATTCAAGCTCGCGAACTTGATTTAAAAATCCTATATTCTAATTTTTTGCGACAAAAAATTTAAATTTTAACTTAATCATGTATCATATAATGTATATCACGCCTTCTACTTTGGGAACTCTAGGGATTTTCAATTTCGACTTCCATGCGTGCAATTTCCGTAAGCGTAACTGCGAGTTACTTATCTTTCCGAAAAAATGAAACTGTGCCCTTGAATTTGACACCACATTTTAAATCGATTTATAAACTTTTAACATAAGGTTTCTTGTCAAGTTCAAATATTCTGCTTGTGCGCCTGTTTGTAGAAGATGAAACAGCTTGCTGAGGTGATCTGCGCTTGGGAGCAATTTCGGCATCATCGCGAGCAACAGTACTTGTTAAATGAAATCAACAACTTGACAAAGTACATCGAGCACACACGCGAAGTCAACGAGCTTGCACTACCGGCAGATCGCCTGTCTAGAGCGCTCAGCACGCACAACTATGTGAACTTTTCCCGTATTTTGCTCTTCGACACGGATGAAACAAAAAATATCTCAATGCCGAGTGACACAGATGAAAACAAGAACGGAGAAACCACAAAAGCTCCCTTTCAGTTGACTGCACACAATGAGAGAGTAAGTAACATGCCTTTTCGCTCTGTAATGCAGTAACTCATTTAGTATTTTGAGATTTCTATCTCAGGTTTACACCCTTCTGACTATTTGGCTGCCAAAAGGTCTTAACTGCTCTAATGTATGTTGGTAAACTCCAAAGTCAAAGACACTGCAGAGAAAAATTCTGACGATTTTTATAATTTTTTTACCGCACATCCGAACAGCTGAGGAAGAGATGAAATGTATTTTTCCAGACAAAATATTTGGAAGAATGGTAGCCTCTTTTTACGTTTTTTGACTTTTTATAATTCTTTAACCATACTTTATTTACGTGAGCAATCTTTTTTATTTAGTGCACCTTCTTATAATTACAAACAAGTTTGACCGATTTAATATAATCGTCTTTCTTCATGTTCAAAATAATTCTTGGATCAATTCGTCAAATAGGGTGTATTTGTCAATAAATTATTAAAACCTACTTAAATTATGAAATATACGTATATATTAGTCTGTGTATGCAGTCAATTGTATTTGCCACAATTTATCATTTATAATTGCGGCATTAATTAACGCATCTTAAACATGGAAAATAACTTTCCGATGGAGTGTCAACCCATGCATGTAAATAGGTTGATAAGCGAGGTTACATACATCGTTTGGTTTCTATGTGCTATTTTTCGGCTAAAATGAACACGGAATTGCATTTAACAACCTTCAGTGGATATTAAAATGCCAGTGCATGATCGCAACCACACAGCGTTTAGATAATGTTGTAGGATAGATTGCTAATGATATATTTCTTAGCAAAATTACTAAACATTTTTATAGTTTTAGCAGCGCAGTTTTACGTAGCGGTGTTTTTTTGTGTTTGGCTAGTGCTTAAAAATAGTTTTGTGCTAACAATATTTACTAAATTAATAACAAATAAATACAAAAAATATTAGGTTCAAGCGAAGTCTGGAAGCATGATATGCATGATAAGAAGCGAATTTCAATAGCCAATCAGAATTTAGCTTTCAAGAATTATATAACGCAGCTTTTTCTCTGTGAACGTAAACATTTTTGTCTATATAAAAGGGTACTGTTTTTTAAACGAACAATGGTTGCGAGGACGGTAAAATTTTTACTATAATCAAGGTTGCGAACTTGATATAAACACCTGACCCATTAAACACATACATTTGTCAGTATAAACAAAGAGCTGCATGGTGTAGAAAAGGAAATTTATGCAGTAGATCGGTTTCGTCTTTATTGGGAATTGATCACGTACTGGCCAGAATTTGCCGCAGACAGGGCTCGAATCTGGGCTCGGCTGCTTCGGATACTATTCTGTTGTTATTTATCTAAATCGTAGTAATGCCATCACTCATTTTCTTGACATCATCATGGAAAATTGACCATCTGTGTTGTTCGCGAAATTATATGAAACAAGTGGCCAGTTAAAAGAATTTAATCTGCGCTGTAGATGCCAGGCTATAAGGACGATTTGGCTAAATGACGATGGAGTGATAACTTGTGGCACAGAAGCAATTTTGATAGGTCAGGATAAAAGCCAATCCCAAGTTCGCATCATTTATAATAACCAGCTTGATTTTAAGACTATATCAGTGGTTATAAGCCTTTAAAAAAGCTTTTTATAGCCTTCATGTATATTTTGTAAAATGTTTTCTGTTACCTTAAGGTTTTTATCGACTATGTTCCTCGTTTTTATAAGATGAACCAGTCCCTTCTTTTCATCGTAATAATAACCGCACAAAGTGGCATGGATTATTGTTTCCGAACTCTGGAGACACTTCCATGAACAAGCTTGCTTGTCTCTTTATTCAGTCATAAGAAATTTATTGAATTTAACTTTCAATAATTAAAATGTAAAATGTGTTATTGACTGATAAAAATTAGCAGTATAATCTAAACGAACTATGTTGCGCGACAGGGAATAGATCAATTACCTGCCCTGCTTGTGCCCAACAAGGTGATTACACTCACTGTCTACAATGTTATTACGCATATTTCAGCTTCCTCATTCTGAAACGCATTTAAACGGAAAGCGCATCCCACAGACAATTTGACAGATATAAAGTCAAGTGGTAAGTTTATTTTAAGTTGTTTCATTTCTACTTACTTAAGAATTACTCTCTTCTTACTTGGCAAGTTTATATTATTAATTTGTGTGTGTTTCTGCACGAGTACATTGATCGAAATGAAATTAACGTGATTTAATGACACCAAGGTAAACAAACGCTGTTGTTTTGTGTATGTGGGCGTGTTCTATGGTCTGAGAAGCAGTTATTTACATATAATTAATTGCAAACGTATCACTCATCCAAGTGAAACTAAAAGGATAAATGTCAGTTCGTCATTGCAAACGCCAGATTTATTTCTAACACCTACTTTTCTAAATGAATTATTTAAGATTGGCATCTAGGTAAGGAAGGGGTCAAGATAATGTGAGTACCCGGTTACAAAATTTCCACGGTATATAGTTAAGAATTAGTAAAATTAAAAAATAAAAGCAAAATTTTCATTTGGATAGAAAAATAAAATAAAAGGAGGACCACAAAAGCAATTCGAAAATTGCTCACTGAAATAAAAATTATAGTAATCAAGGAGGAAATTATAAGGTAATCATAAATTAATTGAGGTAATTAATTACTCATCCTTTGATCTCTGCAATTCAACGGTAATCCAACTTTCTTGTTCTTATACTTGAGCGAGGTTCTGATTCTGAATCGTGCAACCTTCGCCTCCTACCATTATTTTGTGCTGTATTCAAAATCGAACATGTTGACTTTTCTATGTATGTTTAATTCATTTTGTAATTTATCGAGTTAATTTTGATGGATTCTCTAATCAAACTTGTCGATCTACTACCATCACAATGTGATATTTGATCGCAACAATTCCAATTAGTTTGACACCGCTTGTGGAGGAAATCTAATATGAATGCAATTGTGCATTATATGTTGCGTACCTAGTAATAAATTAGTTCAAATGTGACTACAAAGATACACAAAAGAGAGCATGAACGGAAATTATAATCTCATGCACATTCGTTTCGTGCTTACTGGCGACTCATCAGTAGGAGCCAGTATTACGCCCATTACCCATCATATATTTGGGCGAGGAATGTGGGAAAATAGGACGGTACAATCTCCTATACGAATGGTAAACCTTCATTAGTGAAGCTTACTTTATATAACGTCTTCGACAATAAAACTTCAAAGCTAACTCACTATTTATTATATAAATACCGAGTCTGTAAAGAGTACCAACACTATGGTTATTGTCTTAGTACCTGATACCAACACTATGGTACCAAAAAGGAACGTGGTGCTAACACTATGGTTACCGTGTCGGTACATGTTACCAAGAAGATGGATTTCAATGGATGCTAAAGTTCACCAAAATTGGGAATTACAACTTTATCTGAACACCTGTTACTCCGTTGATCAAGGCCAGAATGTATGGATTTACTGGAGTAAGAGATTTTCAGAAAGATTTGTTATTATTAATTTTAGTGAACAAAATTATACATTAAAATCCAACGTATTGGTACAAAGTACGGATTCGGCAAATATAGTGCTAGTACCATATACCATTTCGGAACCATAATGTTGGTATCGAGTACTGACGCAATAGCCGCAGTGTTGGTACCCTTTGCAGACTCGGTATATATGTTATATATAGGGAGTTAGCTTTGTGGTTGCATTGTGGATTATTTTATAAGGCACTAGCTTCGCTACTGCAGGTGTACACATTCGTATAATAGATTGTTCTGTGCTATTTTCCCACATTCCTACCTCAAATATATAAAGAGTAGAGGTGTAATACCGGCTCCTACCGACGAGTCGCCAATAAACACGAATGAATGTGTACAATCGTATACTTTCCGTCCATTCTTTCCCTTGGTTCATTATTCTGGTTATATTTGAACTAATATGTTATTATGTGCTCAGCGTCTAATACATCGGTTTTATGTCCTGTCTCTATAGTATGATGTGCAATTATCCCCTTTTGGTTTGAAGATTTGGGCACAGAGCAAGGTTCTGTTTTAATATTATGCGTTTTTTATTTCGATGATACCATTTTTATTTTCCTACTTAGATTGGAATCAGATTATACCATGAAACTCGGATCCTCCTTTTGTTCTATCTGAATTCACATATTTCAAATTATGGTTAAATTTACTTATGACACTCATCATAGTTGCTTCAATTAACTTTCGAGGGTACCCATTAGCATTGAATGTTTCTCGCAGTCCACCTAATTCAATCTCCCTACATTTTATATCTGTTAGTCTTAAGCTTCATCGATTTTAAGATAAAAATTTCCATTCTAGTGGGATGATATAACTTAAAATTAAAATGGATTTCTGAGTAAGCATACTTCCTATAAGCATCTCGCTCTCATTTTGTAACTTTACTAATTAATTTGACATCCAGAAATAGTAATTCTCAACATAAATCATTTTAATCGTAAATTTTGGTTCGCTCACTTGATTGGCTGAGTTTTAGAAATCTATCAGTTCATCATTTCCATGATTCCATATAACTTATATGTCATCCAGAAAACGTACATACAGATTAGAACTTAGAAATTAATTTATAAGAGTACTTTAACCATGAAGATATATAACATTTAAATACTGTTTGTTGCGGAGTACTGAAATATATGCAAGTATGTAATAGGTGTTGCAAACCTAGTAACAAACTAGTTCAGTTGTGACTAGAAGGATAAAAAAAAGACAGCATGAACGGAAAGTATAATTTGATGCACATTCATTTCGTACTTACTGGCGACTCATCAGTAGGAGCCGGTATTACGACCTTTAACCACTATATATTTGGGTGAGTAATGTCGGATAATAGAACGATACAATCTCCTAGACGAATTTGAAAACCTGTGGAAGAGTAGCTAACATCGTCTAGTCTCGAGAATGCGACTTCATCGCTAACTCCCTCTATATAATACATATACCGAGCCTGTAAAGGATACTAATACTATGACTAATGTGTTAGTAACCGATAACAACATTATAGTAGCGAAAAGGTACATGGTACTAACACTATTGTTTCCAAGTCTGTACATGGTACTAACATGCTGGATATCAGTGTATGCGATAGTACACCGAAATTCAGAAATACAACTAATTCTGGACACCTGTTACTCCAGTAAATCCATACTACACTCTGGCCTTGATCGATATCAGCTATCACATTTCGCGGTAAGCATGACATCATTCAATTCAATATATTACAGTTAAATACTGCTTGTTGCGTAGAACTTCTATATACGCAAGTATGTATTAGGTGTTGCGAACCTTGTAACATAGTAGTTCAGTTGTGACCAGAAGGGATAATCCAACGATGAACGAAAGTATACTCTGATGCACATTCGTTTCAGTGCTTATCAAGGACTGAGTCAGTAGGAGCCGTTCGCTTGAACCACTAATACATATCTTGCAGGTATATATAGTTCTTCACATACAATACAGTTTCTAGACTGTTATATATTGCATCGCATTGTCAGCTTACCGTGAAATGTAGATAACTGATATCGATCAAGGCCAGATGTGTACTGGATTTACATGTGAGTAACAGGTGTTCAGAAATAGTTGTAATTCTCAATTTCGGTGTACTATAGCATACATTGATATCCATCATGTTGGTACCATGTACCGACTTGGAAACCATAGTGTTAGTACCATGTACCTTTTCGGTACTATAATGTTGGTATCGGTTACTAACACAATAGCCATAGTGTTAGTATCCTTTACAGACTCGGTATATATATTATATAGTGTGAGTTAGCATTGAAGTCGCATTGTCGTAGACTTTAGATATGTTAGCTTCACTATTACAGGTTTACACATTCGTCTAGGAGATTGTACCGTCCTATTATTCCACATTCTTCTACCCAAATATTATAGTGGTTAAAGGGCGTAATACCGGCTCCTACTGATGAGTCGCCAGTAAGCACGAAACGAATGTGCATGAGACATGAGATTACACTTTTCGTTCATGCTGCCTTTAATTTATCCTTCTGGTCAAAACTGAACTAATTTGTTACTAGGTTTGCAACACCTAATACATACTTGAATATATATTAGCTCTTCGCAACAAACAGTATTTAACTGTAATATATTGAATTGAATGATGTCATGCTTACCGCGAAATGTGATAACTGATATCGATGAAGGCCAGAATGTATGGTTTAACTGGAGTAACAGGTGTTCGGAAATTGTTGTAATTCTCAATTTGGGTGAACTTTAGCATAAATTTATATCCATCAGGTTGGTATCATGTACCGACTCGGAAACCATAGTGTTAGTATCCGGTACTCATCGATTTCAAAAAGGTATCAGTTACTAACACAATAGCCATAGTGTTAGTATCCTTTACAGACTCGGTATATATATTATATAGTGTGAGTTAGCATTGAAGTCGCATTGTCGTTGACTTTAGATTATGTTAGCTTCACTATTACAGGTTTACACATTCGTCTAGGAGATTGTACCGTCCTATTATTCCACATTCTTCTACCAAATATATAGTGGTTAAAGGGCGTAATACCGGCTCCTACTGATGAGTCGCCAGTAAGCACGAAACGAATGTGCATGAGATTATACTTTCTGTTCATGCTGCCTTTGGTTTATCCTTCTGGTCACAACTGAACTAATTTGTTACTAGGATTGCAACACCTAATACATGCTTAAATTCATGAAGATATTCACTATTGCAATTGACGTTTGTTGTCCCATTGTAGCATCTCTAATCTGCTTATAAAATTCATTTCTAAATTTTAAGTAAGTGGAGGACATACATGCATATGTTCATCATCTCCATGCCATGTCTCATCGTTTATTTTACTTCCTTTTAGTATTACCTGCTTGTCAACTAGGAAACGCTGAAAATAGTCCGTGCTTTGGGTACTGGTATATTGGTGTACATTGACACCATATCTAAACTCGCTAATCTATCGATTTCACATTATTCGCGATTATCGGTAATTTAACCAAATGGTATGAATTCATCAATGTATGGACTAATACATACATACATTTTCTTATTCTAGCGCATAGAATCTTTTATATATGTTGTGGATAGTTGTGCATTAACAATTATTGTCAAAGTGTTACATGGTTTATGCACCTTTACTAAACCATACCGCCTGGGCGCAACAATATCTATTTTTATGAGAGCGTAACCATGTGTTTGATCAAATTCATCCTTAGCACTCTTGTGGTTGAAAAATAATTTAACTTCTTCCTGGATTTTATTCATAGGATTTTAATGCAATTTAGTTTATACCTCGATATTTTCTAGTTGTTCACGAATGCAATCATTACAATCAGATTGACTAATCAGAACCATCGTTCCTCATTTGTCTGCTTTCATACATATCACATTGATTGGTATTAATACTATTCTGTGACTTTTTAATATACAATTTGGTTAAAATTTTCCTGTTTTTGAGTTAACACAGCTTTGGTTATGCCTAATTCAAAAACTTAACCGTATCTATGTCTGAGAGGAATTTCGCTGTTTTAACCGCCTCAATTATAATCTCAATTTTTGGTGCGTTCGCAAGTTTGATAGCTTTACTCAATCCACGATTAAGCATTTCCAGCTAACTCTCATTAAATTTTTTAAAAGTTTGTTATTAGAAAGGTTTACTACTCGATTAGTTGCATTAGGAATAATCTTAAATGCAGTCTGTCTATAAATGCCCGAATTCCCTAATTTTCTGTTTTGTCTGAACCTGACCTCTATTATGCGCACTATAAGTACAATCCTCAATATTATAAAAATTATCTACGTGCAAAAAAGAAAGTAACATAGATCTTATTTTAGTTTAAATTTGCGTTTTTTAAAATGTTAAATCAACTTATTCTTTGTGATCAGAGACATTTCATGTTTAAGTTACCTACATTTAGCACTTAAATTGGAAACGTTTAGGAGCTATATAATAATTATATACCATGTGTCGCGGTGAACGAATATATACGCCATTGCATAATAGGCGTTGCGCATCTAATAACAAATTAGTTCAAATAGGACCAGAAGTATAAACCAAAGTCAGCATGAACGAAAAGTTTAATCTCAAGATCACATATGTTTCGTGCTTACTGACGACTTAACAGTAGGGGCTGGTACTGCGCCCTACATATGAATGTGTTTACAAATAGTAGTGGAGTTAATTTCATATAAGATATACAGCGTAGTACCAGCACCTACGAATGAGTTGCCAGTAAGCACCAAACTTATGTATACACGAGATTATACCTATTGCTCATACTGAATTTGGTTTATCCTTCTGGTCTTGTTTGAACTAATTCGTTACTATTTGATTTAATTAAAATACATGTTTATAGGTCGCCTAATCAGTCACAGGCACTGATCGTTTTGGGCCATTAAAGTGTGTTAAAAAATTCAAATTATATATCAATCCGTGCAATGATTATAAATTTTTACTAATTATTTTGGTATTATTTGGTATTCGTTTAGCAATTACAGACATGCTTATTGTGGTGTAGTATCTGATATAAAAATCAGGCAACGCTTTTGTAACGCTCTGAACGGTGTTTTGTAAGACGTTACACAAAGCCGTCATGTAAAGCTGTCAGCTTTTTGGTCTCTTAAGAGAGCCGTCAAAAGTGTTCACCGGTCAATGATATGAATGCAGGTAGTACCAGACATTGTGTGGCCCCTAAAATGTCTTATCAGTGATGCGTCAGTTGTGAAAGCCTTGTCATGTGAACATTTTGCAGGTGATGCCATTCAGTAGATATGCAGGAGTACCAGGATCTGGCAACGCTATTTTGAGGGCTACGATGATTCTGGCTAATTTAATGTTTACGGGAAAAACAAAGGGCTGGTAATCTTATAAGCACTCTTAATATATTAAGCGATCACGAATGCCCAACTGTACTCGATCAACGCAAGAGCAAGAGTAAGTGCGAGTCAGATAAGTGACCACGAACAGTACACGAATAACATTTTGTGTAAAACAGTGTGTATGTGCGAATCAAATGAATTTCACTTATATTAGCGATGTGTTACGTGTAACACCCGGTTGGTCAATAGTCCGGTCAGATTGCGCGCTTTACATTTGGCCCGCTATGAGCCACTAAAAATTGAGCTTTGCATTTTAATTCAATTACAAGATTACTATAATCAAGGTTGCGATCTTGATATAAACACCTGATCCATTAAGTACATAAATTTGTCAATATAAACTAAGAATTGTATAGTGTATAAAAGGCAATACATCCAGGTTGATTTGAATTATTACGCAATGCGGGCTGCATATGCTGACTCTCCGTGACTTGCATTTACGGGGTTTAGCTTTGCACTATCAGTTTCGCAAACATCAATCAGATCTTTAGAATCTGTTACTCTGACCACTAAGCCACCAAAATCATTGTAAAAGGCAAGTGTTGAGAATTATGCTAACTCTCAATGTCGATTAAATGTAGCTTATTCCCTTAATCATAACGTTTGCGCCTTTACTATATATATATATATATATATGTATATATATATATATATATATATATATATATATATATATATATATATATAAGGAGTTCGATTTGAAGTCGTATTGCCTAATTTTTTTATGTTTAAGACATAAGTGCACATGGTTTCACAATTTTTTGACATCATCAGACTACCACAAAATATGTTAAATGAAGAACCAAATTGTAGTGGAGCAACTGGACAGCGAATATTGTCGAAATTAAACAGAGATACATGATTTTCGTGGCTTTAATTAAACTACTAGAGTTTATATTAGTTATATCAGTGCGACTGTTGTGTTGAACTAGTGCTGAAAGATTTATTTTTAATATTTTTATATATTAATTAAATGAATATGAAATACATTCAAGATTATGTGTATTTAAAATATGGAAGCAGTATATGCAAATTAAAGGGTCATTGTGAATAGCCGATAGATTTTTATCTTTCAAGAATTATACGCATTTCGTGCATGCTGTAAATGTACAAGATTTTATGCAGCGTCTATAAACATGAGCAACATTTTGTTGTTATTCCAACAAAATCCTAATAAAGTTGTAGCGTTTTTTTTCTTCATGAAAATCTGGCAATCTGTGGCGTTAACTAAATAAGATGAATTTCACAGACAATCGAGGAATCTTAACCCAAACCATAGATGTCAGGCAATAAGGATGAATCGGCTAAAAGATAATGGAGTCAGAACTTGTGTTAATGATTTCTGCACAAACGTCAATGGACAAACTGTTTTTGAAATATGAAATATTTCTGTAACTCCCGTCGCCCGCACACTAATAAATGTCTTAATTGACTAAACATTGAAAGTCTTTTATTTATGTAGTACGTATATCTTTTTTTCAACAATCTAATTCATTTTCAATTTTTCAACACCATGATATAAAACAGCGTGGAGTCACTCCCCAGTCGATAATGTGTTGATGAATATCTAAACTGCAATTCTAGTTGACTTTTAACCGAATATAATTAGTGATAAAGCAAATACGATACAAAAAATTTTATAAGATTTTAAACACACAAAGTTAAAATTACATGCTATAGTAGTGGAGCTTATCACATAGCCACAACTTGAACTATTTGTTTTATCGCTTTTTGAAATGTTGATTGATTCAAAAGTCAAACATTAAACGACACAGTGATGGGGAAGATGCTGAATCACACCAGGCGGGATTAATTACGGGAGGAGGAACACTGATGAACGACGGCGTGTATTCGGGTCAGTTTAGTGATCAACGCTTATCGCCAGAACTTGTTGATCGACGTGACACAATGAGCAAACGTCAGATTATTAACAAATGGGGTAAGATTATCTAATTCGTTGTAAAATTGCAAAAAGTATTTAGAATATTTTTTTAAATGTTACGCGACTAGTCAAAAGATAGGAATGGTGTTTATTTCAACTACCCAATCAATTTGTTACTACTCAATTTATAAACAAGATGTTTTTTCATGTGAAAAAACAAAAAAAAATTTTGACCTTTTCAGAATATATATATATATATATATATATATATATATATATATATATATATATATATATATATATATATATATGAAGTTAAATTCATTTTATATTATTGAGATGAATATCAGAAAGTAACGTTTCTGAATCTGCTAGTAGTTATTTTTGAACTTTCAATATATATATATATATATATATATATATATATTTATATATATATATATACATGAAGTTATATTCATTTATAAATTCTTGAGAAAAATATCAAAAAAATTTTATTCATTTTGCCATAGAAAGGGTGTTACGAATTATTTTTAAGTCTCGCATTTCCCAACCAAGCAAGTATTTGTTGTATTGCTTTACAACCACTTTGGAATTTCGGACATTTTAATGATTGAAGTTGTAAGAAATTCCATGTGGCAGGTCGTGCACCGACAGATAAATGAGCCTAAATTGCAGATTCAAATAATTGGATCGGCCTAACTCGATTGTCAAAGTGAATGACATAAATGTTCTTGAATCCGGCATTATTAAACTAGTCAATCATTGATTGTGCCTTTTCATTCTACCAAATAAATTTTCAATTAATCGCAAGAAAATTCTACATAGGACAACATGTGCAACTAAAGTCATTTCATGCGTATATGAGTTGTACAATTAAGCGTATCTAAACTTTCGAATTATATATATATATATATATATATACATATATATATATATATATATATTGCAAGAACAACTCAAACATAGCATAAGAAAGGAAATTTACTATGTAGACAGTTATTTTCCCAATAAGGCCTACATGAAGGTCGAAATATAAAACAGAGTGTATTTGTTTAAGTGTTGCAATACATTCATTACGCTACCAAAACCACGAATCACATAAAATCTTCAGTAATATCCAAATATATATATTTCGAATTGTAGCGCAGTGTCTGAATCCTGGACTCTGAAGCAAAATTTACCCAGGTTCGAGTCCCGTCCGCGGCAAGTTCTGGATAGTACTTGAAGAATTCGCAATATGGACAAAAGAGTATATTGGATAAAATGCCTTTATTACCTGATTAAATGTTTAGTTTATACTGAAAAAATGTTCATAGTCAAATCCTGACATTAAACTTCAAATCAAGATTATTTTCTCAAGTGGCAAAGTTTCTGTTGTGTAATGACATATCAGGGGTGGATTTCTAGATCTTCAGGCTTTAATAGATCCCGAATAGGTTGCAACTTAAGGAGAGGTTGACGAGAAACTTAATTTATCCCATGACTTCAAATTTCCTTTCGTGTGCAGCACGGGTGTAGCAGTGGAGATCTCGGGCTCCAATAAAAAATGTGCCCAGGTTCGCGGCAGCAAATTCGGCACAGAAATTTAAGAGTTCACAAAATGAGAGAAACTGGTCTACTGAATGAATTGACATTGCTACCCGATGCAATGTTAGGCTTTTAGAAACAAAAATATGCATTCCTATGCTTATTTTAATTGACTGCCGTACTTTCACCAAAATTATCAAATATTGAATACATGCTTAATAATAAGTTTTTTAAGCAACAAAACCTCTTGTCATGGCAATTTCGTCAAAGTACGATGCTCCTGGCGGTAAAATATATTGTGTACAAAATTTGTTATTTGGGAAATTGGAACTGCGCTTTGATAATGGATGTGCTTTTCACTATGCGACTACTATCGGATTATTTCCTTTACAAGCTGACATTTTGTATCGATATTGATACGTCAAGTTATGGCCATGGTAGACCGAGTATTTTTGCGCTCAAAGCTTATGTAAGTATAATGGTCCACGCTAGTGGAATATTTAAGCAAGTCGTTTATTTATACATTATCATAAATAATTTTGAAGTAAACATCGGCACACCTGGTGAGTTGTTGTGCGTTTTTGTGCGTACATTTGCATGTTCATTTTTCATTTCTTGTTTGGTGCCGTAGTATGTAAATATGTAAAATAGCTTAAATGCCTTTGCTTTTCTATATTTACTATACACGAATTTGGATACTTCAGTCGAGTTGAGATCCAGCGATTAGTAAATATCATTTTTTCGGTGTTCGATAAACCTGATTCATGATAGCGAGTGCATCAAATTATCTCAAATTATCTCTCAGCTTACATTACAGAGACGTTAAATTGGTTGAATTTTTTATTCCTTCATTAAGCAATGGTATTGTATATATATATATATATATATATATATATATATATATATATATATATATATATATATATATATATATATATATATATATATATTCTTTTGAAATGCGAGCTTTTATGTGCAAAAACAAAGAAATTTTATCAGATATAAGAAAATTTTCTTTCGCATGGTCTTCTCAAATATCTACTCATGAACATATCTTTATATATAAGTTGGAAATAAAACAAGATAGAAATACGTGAAACAAAGCGAAGTGTGAAAAATGAAACCAATCAAATTGCGTGCGTCACATCAGTTCAAACTCTTGTACGTGCTTCTTCTGCGCCCCATAAATCCGGCTGCAATTTGTTTATCATAAGGCTTCAATATATGGCTAGCTCCCTTTTGTTTCTGCATTTATCAATGGTAAATTCTCCGTTTCATGCACTAGCTAAATGGCTAGTTCGTTTACTTGAACCATTACGTAAACTACTAGGTAATTATTCGGTTGCCGATTCGTTTGAGTTTGTAAACAAAATTCAAGATATAAATGTTAAAAACAAGATTATGGTATCTTTTGATGTTACGTCTTTGTTTACAAATGTTCCAATTGATGAAACCATTGACATTATAGTCAAAGCGGTAGAACACGATATATTACCATCGCCGGTGCCAGGTCAAACTCTACGCAAGCTTATCTTATTATGCACGAAAGACGTACGATTTCGTTTTAATGGAAACATCTACAAACAGACTGATGGTGTCGCAATGGGAAGCCCCTTATCTCCAGTGTTGGCTGAGATTTTTCTAGGGCACCTAGAAAATACATCATTAAAGAGTGACATAAGTAAATGTGCTCAATATATACGGTACGTGGATGATATATTTCTTGTACTTAAAAACAGGTCGCAATCACGAACATTGCTTCAAAGTTTCAACAAAGCACATAAGAATATCGGTTTCACGTCAGAGCACGAGAAGATTGACTCTGCCTTTCCTTGATGTACTGTTAAAGAAAGAAACTAATGGTAAATTAAACAGAACAATTTACCATAAACCAACATGGTCTGCACAGTATTTGCATTACAGCAGTTTTGTGCCATTTCAATATAAATTATCAACAGTTCGTGGTTGCTTCTCAAGAATTGAATATAATAAAGCAATTAACGATTTAATGTCTAATGGCTATCCCAGACAATTAATTGAATCAATTATTAAAAGGGGAGTTAACCAGAAACAGACGTACTATGGGCCAGAAAAGAAAACCGTCTACCTAAACATCCCATTTAAGGGGATGCAGTTTCCCGAATGGCACAAAAGAAAGTTGAAGCAGCATTGACACGCACATTTAATGCAGCCAAACTACGAGTGTTATTTAGGGTAACACACTTGCCTTTACCAGCAATCAAAGAGAAACAGCCGTTAATGTCGATATCAAATATTATTTACCAATATACATGCGCAAGTTGTCGATCAACTTACGTAGGCCGATCGACCAGACGGTTAATTACTCGAATGAGAGAACATTGCAACTTGAACGCCTGTTTTAAATCAAATGGTGAATACACGTCTGCTATTGCACAACACATCATCGAAACAACGCACGTATGTTCTCCAGACGTAGCATTCAAAGTAATTACTAAATGCAGAAACAAAAGGGAGCTAGCCACATACGAAGCCTTATGGATAAACAAATTGCAGCCGGATTTATGTAAGCAGAAGAAGCACGTACAAGCATTGAGTTTGAACTGGATGTGACGCACGCAATTTGATTGGTTTCTATTTTTCACACTCGCTTTGTTTCACGTATTTCTATCTTGTTTTGCTTTCCAACTTATATATAAAGATATGTTCATGAGTAGATATTTGAGAAGACCATGCGAAAGAAAATTTTCTTATATCTGATAAAATTTCTTTTTGTTTTTGCACATAAAAAGGGTACAATGAATATATATATATATATATATAACATAATATTCCATTACAAAATCATTTCCTAAGTCGGCATTGCATTTCCCTACGGTGAAAATGAGGAAATCGATAATTCAGCTGTTGGGCTATAAGTGACTGTGAAAAAGCTCCTACATGCAGCTAAATCGATCCAAATATATTTAGCGTAAATCCTGATTTATGTAGGAAATGTGAACACATGCTCATAGTTTGTGGCATACGGAATAATTTTATGAAGCTGATCCATGCCACCTTAGGTTCAATGCCAGACGATTGACATGGATTCGGCTGTGGTGTTGCCAAAATAAGGCGAGCTGATGAACTTTGAGACACCTGAGATGATGCAACTTTGAACTTAATGCATCAATATAAAAATATATGTTTCAATACTACCGTGAGTCTGTGGATTATTTATATAACTTCACGGATTTGCATCATCTCAATCATTTCTTAGTATTGTAAATAGACCTTACGTATTTCATTTAGTCCTGAAATATCTTTTGCAATATTTTTGCTGTGTTTTACCGTGTTACTTACACTTAAAGTTAAACTGTACTATGATGAATAGCTCAAGGCTTTTTATTCTTGCGAAATTGAGAATGTAACGGGTTTCTACTGGAACTGCATTATAAAACAACTGTATGCTACCCGTGGTATTATGCTATAAAATAAAAAAAAAATTTCTTTATGAGAACAGGTAGAGTGTAATTTTAAATTTTATTATTATTATTATTATTATTATTATTATTATTATTAATATTATTATTATTATTATTATTATTATTATTATTATTATTATTATTATTATTATTATTATTATTATTATTATTATTATTATTATTATTATTATTATTATTATTATTATTATTATTATTATTATTATTTTTATTATTATTATTATTATTATACCCAAAAAAAGGTCCATTAAAATTCTAAATATATAATTCAAAATTTACTCTCGCTAAAAGCACTGATAAATTTAAACCAGCATGGCTGATTGAAACGAATATTATTAAAAAAGAAAATATTCGTTTAATTTCTAGAACATTCTTTGTTTAAATACTTTGCTATATATATAGGTATATATAGGTATATATATATATATATATATATATATATATATATATATATATATATATATTTGAATTGTGCTTCATCTGGGTTTCCAGTACTCTGTAACTGTTCCAGCGTGACTTTCTCTAACATGCTGCATTTGACATTTTATTTCTACTTTACGGTTTAAATATTATTATTATTATTATTATTATTATTATTATTATTATTATTATTATTATTATTATTATTATTATAATCAAAATCTGGTCCATTAAAATTTTAAATTATGTAATTCAAGAATTTACTCTCGCTAAATGCACTGATAAATTTAAACCACCGTGGCTGATTGAAACAAATATTATTAAAAAAGAAATTATTCGTATAATTTCTAGAATCTTCTCTGTTTAAATACATTGCTATATATATATATATATTTTTAATTATGCGTAATTTGGGTTTCTGTATTCTGTAACTGTTCCGGCGTGACTTTCTCTAACATGCTGCATTTGCGATTTGATTTCTACTTTACGGTTTAAATATTATTATCATTATTACTATTATTATTATTATTATTATTATTATTATTATTATTATTATTATTATTGTTATTATTATTATTATTATTATTATTATACTCAAAATTGGTCCATTAGGAAAATTTTAAATATATAATTCTAAAATTTACTCTCGCTAAAAGCACTGATAAATTTAAACCACCGTGGCTAATTTAAACGAATCTAATTGAAACGAGTATTATTAAAAAAGAAATTATTCGTTTAATTTCTAAAACATTCTTTGTGTAAATACTTTGCAGCATATATACTTTTGAATTGTGCCTAATTTGGATTTCTGTATTCTATAACTTTTCTGGCGTGACTTCCTCTAACAAGCCGCATTTGGCATTTTATTTCCACATTACGGTTTTTGCAAATCCTGATCTTCAAAATATAATCCTGCTACTAATTTGTGTTTTGAATCGTGCATATTCGGAACGTTCAGGATCAGGTAAATTAATAATTTTATTTTTCGCGTCCTATCACTTTCCAGTTTACTTTTTCGGATGTATTGTTACGTAAGAAAAACACAGTACTTTTCCGGTTATTAAACTAATCAAATATATTTGTTTTCGATTAACACGGATCGTAATGTTAAGTGCGAAGACACTGACAATTTAGCTCAAGATATTGTAGACATGAACTTAATAGATGAGGAAGGGAAAACCATCTAATCAAACTCAAATAGGCGTATTAAGACTGAATCAGACTTGTCATCTATGGAGTTCTCATTAACTAATCGGTTTGAAGCGTCTATAGACGTTTGCACACTCGAAAATAAGATGTAAACTTAGATGCTGTTTGTGACGGAGAACTAATATATATTCAAATATGTATTAGGTGTTGCGCAACTAGTAACAAATTAGTTCATATATGATCAGAGGGATAAACCAAAGACAGCATGAACGAAAAGTACAATCTCGTGTACATTCGTTTCTTGCTTACTGGCGACTCATCAGTAGGAGCCGGTATTACGCCCTTTAACCACTATATATTTGGTTGAGGAATGTGGGATAATAGGACGATACAATCTCCTAGACGAATGTGTAAAACTGCAGTAGAGTAGCTAAAATCGTATAGTCTCGACAGTGCGACTTCAACGATAACTCACACTATATAATATATTATATATATATATATATATATATATATATATATATATATATATATATATATATATACCGAGTCTCTAAACGATTACTAACACTATGGCTATTGTGTTAGTAACCGATACCAACATTATTGTACCGAAAAGGTACATGGTACTAACACTATGGTTACCGAGTCGGTACATGATACCAACCTGATGGATATAAATTTATGCTAAAGTTCACCCAAATTGAGAATTACAACAATTTCCGAACACCTGTTACTCCAGTTAAACCATACACTCTGGCCTTCATCGATATCAGTTATCACATTTCGCGATAAGCATGACGTCGATCAATTAAATACCAACTGTTAGATACGTGTGGCGGAGACATATATATATATGTATATATATATATATATATATATATATATATATATACTCTTATATATATATATATATATGCAATTATTATTTATTAAGTGTTGCACACCTAGTAACAAATTGCGAAACTAGATTAATCAAAATTACCTGTTGTGCGTTTTGAAGAAAGAATTCAACTGGAATCATTACAGCGTTCGTCAAAACGCAGATCAGGTAGGATGCACACTTGCCCAGTGGAAGTTTAGGTATGGCTATGCGATCTATCAGTAAGTAGAAATGAATCGTCTTAAACTAAATTTAACATTTGACATGGTGATTGTTCAATTTATTGTTGCGATGCGCATGGCATTGTTCAAAAAGCCCGGAAGTTGACTACGAAATTTACCACGTCGAAATGTGTGTACAGTCGACAGTTTATTGAAGTACTCGATTTCTATATGTTGTTATTTAAATTTACAGTTGACGAGAAGTCCGCAGAAATGGCGCTCAAAATATTCGTAGCTACACGCGAAACTTGCCCGCGATCTGAGCGAAGTCTTTGTGTGGCGCAGTTTTTACCACCTGTCTCGCCGTTGGAGACACAGCATATTGTGCCAAACTCGATCTATGTTCAACGTTGTGGCTCGCCTAGTCAACACCACACGCCTAGTCAACATCTGAAGCCGCTCCAAAGGAAACTTGAGGAAATGTACCTGAAAGTACAACAAATACGCAACTGTGATTGTCATCGACCAGACTACGAGTGCCTTGCTACCGACGTGAGCATGAAAATCTACCCACTGATTGTTATCAAGGTAACTCGACGGTCTTATACGACATCCAATAATGTTACGTTTTGTTAATTAGTTTGTGCTTTTTTTGAAGAAATTACATAGTCAGAAGTGTTATTTTGAAGCAAACTAAATAGGCCAATATCGATTATACAACAGACAATTTCGAATTGAACAGAGAAAATATATCATTATACTTCAGCTTGATTCCTAATGCCATACTGTGATTAACATTCGCAATAAATTAAATTTAGTTTTCATCGGTTTATAGCATCTAAATATTTAATTTTGCATAGATTCGCATATTTACTAAATTATATATATATATATTTATATATAGAAAAATGCAAACTATGGACAGAGTGTAAAATATGGAAAAAAGCCAATCAATTACATGAATCACCATCATATATATATATATATATATATATATATATATATATATATATATATATATATATATATATATATATATACTCTCTTCTCTACTAACCATGTCGATTACGTACTTGCATGAAAAATAAAAATTCAAGAAAGGTTTATTTCACGCACTACTTGGTCAAATGTAAATTACTTAGCTCATCTAAGTGCTTGGTCGTCATAAACATATATACACCCTCAAACCTATATAAATATAAATCTATCTAAGCATCTGTTTAAAATTCAATTACATTCATATATTATACATAAATAAGTAGCGGTGTGGGTTAATCTAAAACGTATGTCAATAACACTATAGTTTTCCAATTTCTTTGCAAGGACATTCAATTATAGAGAAGCTCTAAATGAGATTGATGCCCATATTCGGGTTTAATAATCGCATCCCTATTGCAATAGGTTATAAAGATAAATGATGATTTTATTTGTACAAAAAAGCAGGAATTATACAAGTTTGCATTAAATCGGTAAGGATAAAGTAATTCTACTACTAAAATGTGAAAACAATATTCATTTGTTGACATAAATGATATAAAAAAAGTGATTGACGGTTACCCAGAGAGCGTGAGGTGGAGGAATAGAGAATTAGCTAGGAAAGCGCGTGTATACCAATGTTGGCTAAACAGAAATCTCTGATTGGAATCCTCCCAAGGGAGAACTTTCAGTCAATAAAGACTTGGGCAGATAAAATGCAATCGAATGAAACTAAATAAGCGGGCTAAGAATAAATTATACCTATTATCGAAAGAAGGGCAAAATAACCGAATTTGAATAGCTTACAAATGCAACAAAGTTGAGAACAAATACTGCAAACCGTCCTAGGCATACTCTCGCCGTATCTCATATCTTATTCAAAGTCGTGGTTTCTAACTGCGCTATTTTTTATTACCTCTGATTCATTCAATGCGCGTCGGCCGCCAACAGACAAAGCTTCAGTGTATATTTGAACTAAAAAACGTTTTCTACAGCTATTGCATTCAAGTCATCATTTCTATTATATTTTAATAGAATATCTGATTAAATTTGTTAATTTATTGCGAATTCATATAGAAATGAATTTACAGACTAACCGGACTGTCTAATTTGCCGTCTTCCGTCAGTGCTTGGCAGGATACGATCTCTGAATGTGTCCATATTTGCATGCCGTTTTATGTTCTTGTCTAAGTAGTTAATATCTAAGGTTACAAACCTTATTAGTTATTTATCCTTGGATCGTGACGTAATCATATGTTCTATTTTATCATCTGGTTCAATAGCATAGTGCCAAAAATAACAGTTTATTTTTTTTACTGTTCTGTTGTTGTATTTAGCTGAAAATGTCCATTTTCCAACTCAATCCAGAATCCGGTAAAACTTTAATCCTTTGCTTTTCTTACTGCGTTTTACCGTTTGTCTGGTCTTTCTTCCATTAAATTCCTTTTATTTTCTGTTTCATAATTTTTTCTATTACTATTAGCGGATAATTTTTTATCATGAATATTTCTTTCAATCTCTTCAGTTCTTTTTCTCTATATTCCAAAATCAGTTATTCTAAGACTTCTTAACCGTAAAATTAATGCGGAATGCACATTTTCATTTATTGTGGGTGGTTGGTTAAGAAAGTCAGGAGGTTTTCTGACTGCGCTACTTTCCAATAAACGTTATTTTCTACTAGTGACTGCATAGAAATTGGGCAACCGACACATTATTATATTATTGTTAATAATAATTACACTAATATTAAAAAGGTTAATAATAATAATAATAATAATAATAATAATAATATTGACATGAATAATAATTAATAGCAAAACTAAGAATCGGATGAATAAATTATGATTTACGTAGGGTTGGATCTAGCCAAGATGGATTGACTTTCTATGCTTGTGCACAGATGCACTAGATCACGTAAGCATCCATGCTTCGGATAAATAGGCTAAGGCAAGTTCACGGCAAGGCGACAACAGCAATATAGCGTAGTTTAGTTGTAACTGTGCTGCTTAAAAAAACATGATCAAACGGCACAGTTAATTCTACCAACAACAATAAACAAACTTAACCTAAATATGTATCGAATAAAAACCAACTCTAAAATCGCCACTAGACACGATTCGATGCCATATCGCGTAGGTTCTTTAACAAATATACGTGATGAGCACGTGGGCCCCACTCTGGTAGGCAAACTGGTTCTTTATTTCCCAATTGCAATGCGGTTGACTTAATCTGCTTTTGCCAATTCAAAATCGTGCAACCTAGTGATTTAAGCCAGTCTGACTTTGACTATGCAAATTGTGCATAAATTTAAAATTGGACTGCAGCAAAAAGGTAAACAGGACGGAGTCAGCGCAATTGAGCAAGATGCATTTAACGAGCAGTGCTAAATAACGTCTCGTAAAAGCTGTCCACGGATGCTAGCTTTGGTTACTAGTTGTTGATGACCTCTCTGTGTTGTGATTTTCAGTCACTGATGATCAAGCGCTAGCCATCGTCAATGATCTTTAATTCTAAGGCTAAAACGGCGATTTCTAAGATGCAGTGCGAGGCTAACATTTCGATAAATATGGAAAAGTTTGGAAGGGCTACGCTAGCTTTTTCGATACCGAGATTAACCTAGTCTTCTATATTACCACAGAGAAGTTAACTTGATTCCGGTTTCACGCAGTCCTAGTGGCCAACGAGGATTTGGATTAGAGGCGGAAACACATAGTACGCGGCTGCGATACTGTGCCATATTTTGGCCATGCCTTTGGTGCTACGATTTTGGTCCTTATAAACTATTGTTCATAGTTTGTTAAACCGTTTTCAGGTTTCATAATATTTTAAAGGCTTGCATTCGTTTAGTTTAATTATCGTATATTTTTTGCCGATTCACACTTGTTAATGCCATTCTTCAAACCACTGTATACCCATCACCTTTAGGAGTACAATGTACTATATTCATTTGATAATGACGTAAACACAGTTTTTTTCAGATTTTCCGGAACTAGGAACAATAAACGTACGATGAACTGAGAATGCATCAACCTTTAAAAAATTTACACTAAGTCAGGAACATATTTTTTAAATTAATTAAATTTAAAGTTACCTATTAGATAAAAACAATCCTATTCTAATAACAGAACTCGATACTTATCTGCAAATGTAGTATTCTGATAAACGATTTAAAAAATATAAAGTACAAGATTCAAAATTTGAAAAAAGTTAAGTAAACACATCCACTCTAAAGTAAAAATAAAATAAACTGAATAAGCAGAAGAAACAGAGAAAACTAAAGAAAATACGTAGAAAGAAAAATTATTTATGGAAAATTAAATAATCAAATCGGGCAATATGTTCTGAATTACGAAAAGAATATGGCTTATTAAATATTTAAACCTTAGAAGTGATTGGCTTAATCGATTTATATCAATAGAGACGTTGTTGAAAATGCAGAAGCAGAAGTGCTTAGATTCGAACCAGGTACACAGAAAATTCTGGTCAGTACGTGATGAGTTCTTAATAAGGACAAAACCGGTCTACTGGCGGAATTGCCTTTTTTACCCTATACAATTCCTAGTTTATACGGGAATAATGGTTCATGTACATAATGGTTCAATGTAAATAATGGTTCAGGTGCTTTTGTCAAGAACGCAAACTTGATTAAAGTAATTATAATCACCCGCTGTGCAACCAATGTTTGTCTAATTAAATAAATTTTCATTTCAATACCACTTTCAAAAGTTGTATGGTTTATGTTCAATAATGACAGATTGGGGGGTGGTTAGTTGGAACTTAAGGTCTAAAGGAATGCAATTTAGGCTCCTCCTAAGGGAAAGGCCAACCAAATAATATCAGTTAGTATATAACTTAAAACTGTGTGTATTATGCTTCAGTGTTGCTCAGTGGTTGGAGCATCATATTCTGATGCAAACGTGCGCAATTTTGCGCTCTGTTCGCGGAAAATTCTGGACTGTACATAAAGAGTTCTCAATAAGGACAAACCAGTCTACTGGTTGATCTGTCTTTTCCACATTATACAATACTTTGTTTATACTGAAAAATATGTGTACATAATGGCTCAGGTGTTTATATCAAGATCACAACCTTGGTTAAAGTAATCTGGTAAAAAGGGTTAAAATCTGGTTGGTGTTTTTCTTCAATCTGAAAAATGATTCAAATAGTTTAAATAAAAGAAATTATTTAAATTTTTAATGTTTGCTTTACAAAAATTACTTTTGTATTCCGGCTAATAAATTTGTTCTTAATAGGTTGGCTTTCCGCTTTGAATTTTTTTAAATGTCCGCTCATTGGAATAATTTTAGACAAGTAATAAAACAACTACAATAATACATATGTTTTCTGGAGAAATAGGCGTTCTCAATTTTGGTTTCTAGGTGGGCAATACATTATAAATAAGTACAAATTTATTTTAAATTATTTCATTTATACTTGTTGGTAGATGACGTAACTATTACTGATGTTCAAAAAGATACAAATGCGTCACCTATGTGTCTATGCACGTATGCTTATAACCGCGAAGCCCTCGTTTAAATTACATTAAAAGCTCATGAATGCTAATTTTATTGGAAATACTGATGTTTCACAATATTATCGTTCATCACTTTTATGTGTGTGTGCTTATTACTACGAGACCTCCAAATAACCATATTTGCATGCATGTGTACGTTCATCTAAGTGAAACTACAATGTGTTACACGCTTCAAACTAATTGGTTTTTACTCACTGTGTGTTATAATATATTTATGGATGACCTCACTAGTTGGATAGAGGCAACTACCATTAATACCCTAAATTTGAATTTATGTCAGGATAAATAGTAAAAATCTAATATTTTAAAAATTAATAAAATAGAAGTTAAAATTAATTCAAGGTAAAGCACTATTTGGCAAAATTACTGGCCGAATGAATGATAATTATAATATGGTAACTGTTTTATAATATGAGATACAGTCGTACCATGTAACCCATTAATAATTATATTTAATGGCACTAAACTTGCCTCAATTGAACGTACATTGATGGATTCGTCTCATCTTGTTGAAATTTTCGATAAATCTGGGCTGAAATAAAATGATGAATTAGAAAGCTTGGATTTGGTCAGCGTCTACAAAAATATTCTGTTGACCAAAGCAATGGAATTTTTTCGGCGGTTCCTGGTTGATCGCCTGTTACAGTTAGAAGGGAAGTTAAATGTCGATTAGGCATATTATGCAGATTTTGACTATATGTTTAGCTTCTAACTTTGTTATGTTTAGGAATTAATTCTATAAAATAATTTGGGTGGTTGCAATGGGGCTTCAATTTTGGATCAAATGGCAACCGTTTTCATGTACTAATTAGGGAAATTATTTTAGTTAGGACACCACTAGAATTCAAATTATATGCATACATATTGGATGACACATTTGTCATTTAATATCGTAGAGTTGACGAGATGATAAATTTTTAAAAAAATTAGCGAACTAGTTGTGCAAACTCTAAAGCACTAAATTAAGGTAAGACGAGGGGAACGGAGAACTGCATTTAAGTATTGACCTTTTAATGGATCTGATTTTGCCGGTCATAATGTAAAGTCTGGGCACGCAGCTAACTCACATTTGACTTTGAAATCAAGGATTCGAGATTGGCATAAACACCTATTTAAGTATAAAATTAGCATTGCGTAATTTACCAAAGGCAAAGCATCCAGTAGACTGGTTTCGTCCTTGTTGGGAACTCTTCAAATAGAGTCAAGAATTTTGAACGAATGATGCATTAACATAGACACGTTTGCTTCGGAGCCTGACTCTATTCACTGTGCCACCCTGCAACGCTCTACGAACAATCTTGTGATATATACTAATGCATGTTTTAGGTCAGGTATTCCGTCAGGTATAAGGAGCAAGTTAGAACTTTGGTTCCTAATAGACGTCAGGCAGACACGAACTGACGGCATTACAAAGAGCTTTCAGGTGGCGAGAAATGATTAATTAACGAGCCATTACTAATTTTAGGATTTCTTATAATATAATCCTTTATTATTCGTTATTTACTCAACCTTTTAACGTAGGTTCCTAATGAAGTGTAACTTTAAAAAAATATTTTTTACAAATAAAAGCAAATTTTATTCACAATATTACCATAATCATTGTTATATTTGGAAAATTTTCTAATTTCTAATTTGATCCTACTTATGTTTAAAACTATAATCCTAATAAAACGAATTATTTTAATTATTCTTGGTAAAAGTAATTTGTCAACGGTGCATTCACATTATCTTGTCCCCTTCCTTACCTGGACTTTATTCTTAAAACCTCACTGGCATTAATCATTATAGTTTTATATAAATAAAAAGCAAACGTGCGGATAATTACATGTAACTGTTTACTTCCCAATCAAAATTCGTTGATTTTGCCTGTGGTGGTAACAATTCTTTAAATCAGGTTTTGGAGCTTCGTATAAACGTAAGTCCATTGTGTTTAACGGTTGCACCAATCAAATCTAAAGTCAGTCAAACGTCATTCCATGGAATGGCCTTATCGTTTAACTCGGCACCAATTGTGATTTTAACGCAATTTATTACCTTAAGCTTCGCGTTGTTTAATTTATCTTATATTCTTTTCAAACAGAAGAATTCTGCTTTGTCGCTGAATATGTTAATCATATTTGGTATATCATCATCATCATCATCGTCATCATAATCATCATCATCATCATCATCATCATCATAAACATCATCATCATCATCATCATCATCATAATCATAATCATCATCATCATCATCATCATCATCACCATCATCATCATCACCATCATCATCATCATCGTCATGCTCCTCCTCATCATTATCATTATCATTATCATTATCATTATCATTATCATTATCATTATCATTATCATTATCATTATCATTATCATTATCATTATCATTATCATTATCATTATCATCATCATTATCATTATCATTATCATTATCATTATCATTATCATTATCATTATCACTCACTCGATAAAATATATGTACCGAGTCTGTAAAGGATACTAACACTACGGCTATTGTGTTAGTAACCAATACCAACATTATTGTACCGAAAAGGTACATGGTACTAACACTATGGTTTCCGAGTCGGTACATGATACCAACCTGATGGATATCAATTTATGCTAAAGTTCACCGAAATTGAGAATTACTACAATTTCTGAACACCTGTTACTCCAGTAAATCCATACACTCTGGCCTTGATCGATATCAGTTATCACATTTCGCGGTAAGCATGACATCATTCAATTCAATATATTACAGTTAAATACTGTTTGTTGCGAAGAACTAATATATATGCAAGTATGTATTAGGTGTTGCGAACCTAGTAACAAATTAGTTCAGTTGTGACCAGAAGGATAAACCAAAGGCAGCATGAACGGAAAGTATAATCTCATGCACATTCGTTTCGTGCTTACTGGCGACTCAGGTCAGTCAGGAGCCGGTATTACGCCCTTTAACGCTGAACTTTAGCATAAATTTATATCAATCAGGTTGGTATCATGCACCGATTTGGAAACCATAGTGTTAGTATCCGGTACTCATCGATTTCAAAAAAGGTGGCATCAGTTACTAACACAATAGCCATAGTGTTAGTATCCTTTACAGACTCGGTATATATATTATATAGTGTGAGTTAGCATTGAAGTCGCATTGTCGTTGATTTTAGATTATGTTAGCTTCACTATTACAGGTTTACACATTCGTCTAGGAGATTGTACCGTCCTATTATCCCACATTCTTCTACCAAATATATAGTGGTTAAAGGGCGTAATACCGGCTCCTACTGATGAGTCGCCAGTAAGCACGAAACGAATGTGTATGAGGTTATACTTTCCGAACATGCTGACTTTAGTTTATCCTTCTGGTCACAACTGAACTAATTTGTTACTAGGTTCGCACCACATAATACATACTTGAATATATATTAGTTCTTCGCAAAAAACAGTATTTAACTGTAATTAATAACTAATGTTTCAATGCCATGTATTTATAAGAATAAAATCAACAATTAATTATTTCAACGCCTTCACTTTATCTGAGCATTTTTATATTTTAATTTCAATTTCCTGTGTTTTGCCATTAAACAGTCGTGCCTATAATAGTTAACCGGTCAGATAAATACAATTGCTTGCCCATATACATGCTTATAAGTGAAACTGGAGTGACCGAAAATCAAGTTATTCTTTGCGCACACCGGAGTAAACATTTGGTTCTTACCAGGTGAAAGGACGTAATTTAGAGTGACGTCATTTATCAAGGACGGGGAAAATTAGTAAACTACATCTGTAGTAAGATCACGTTTGGAAAAATCGATTAAATGTTGGCGTGTGTATAGTAAACTTAATTACGCATAAAGTAAATAAATGCGGTTTAAACCAGAAATTGCCTGCTGGAAAAAAATCATAGTTATATTGTGCAGAAGGTTGATACCTAGCACAAAAGTTCATTAATAAGTGCTACATTGAACGCTAAGCCATAATTAAACAAATACAATAATTTTTTTTTAAATATAGAATAAACATGCAAATTACCATATAAGCTATTCTTAGTCTACTATTTTTAATCATTTTCTGCAATGATTTTCCGATCCTGATTCACGCAATCGTCGCTTCATACAATTATAGTAGAAGATTAAATGATCAATCTTGTCGTTATGTTATAACTGCATATTGAAATTGATTTAAAAAATTGTAATTAATTTTATGTCCGGTCTCTATTAGACGATGTGTCAACTATGAAGTTTTAACGTTTAGGTAATTATATGCAGTTTTCTATTTACGTCTTCTTAATTTAACTGGCGTATCGTTTCACACACTTGCATTACAGTAAAACAAACAGTTAAGACACGACGCATTTGAAGCCCAAAATGTATGCGCATTTCCTGGATAGCACAATAGTTTTCTAGAATCACGGTGGTTACGACAAAATTGATTTCTTGAACTTAATTGATCAGAAGAACGAACTTCATTTTTTGGTTGAAACGGTGTCGTTTTTTAAACATTCGTTTCTGAATTTCAAATTAATTTTTAAAGTTCAAAAATTGGAGAGAAATGTTTATGCTACGGATGCTTTCTTTGATACACTTCTTAATTTCAAGTCAAACCCTCTGTTCCAGATGAAAGTCTGTACCCTAAAATCACTGATAATAAATAGCCTGAAATAAAAAATCTTTGCAAATACCAAAACAGCCAGAAAATTAAAATCAATCGCATAATTATATACAATAGCATAACCGATTTAAAACAGTTTCTTACTCCTTTCATTAAATGTCCTAACCAAAGCTAAATGGTTGAAAGCTTGGACAAGTCGAAAGGGTTTGAAATCCAAAGCAATGTCCGTAACATCATTTATTTGATTAAATGAATACGATTGCACGGGCACATCCACCAATTATAGAAATCAATTTTGTGAGCTTGAGATAAACACAAAAATACTACTGTCTATAATTTTGATGGATATCACGATTTTCAATCGTGGGTTGTCGCTTTGTACAGTGAGTTTCACAAGGAATGTGATTTATCTTCAGTTCCGAGTACGCATTGAGTTCATCTTCGTTGTGGCTGGGCGCTGATTCGACCTCCGAAGTCTTCAGCATCGATCATGATAAGCACTGAAAATGTGGTACGATCTAATCTTCGTTGACTGGTTACGTTTCGATTCTGAATTTCCGCAATCCTCATCAGACCTCTAATCACACATTCACAGTAGAATGCGCGCAATAGCAGAATAAAGCGTAAATATCTATCACTGTGACGCTCGCACTACGCAATGCTTAAAAAATGTATATAAATTTGCCACTATAAACATGGTATTGAATAATGAATCAAATGTAATTAATCCCGTGGACCATTTTCGTCCTAATTGGAAACTCTTCAACTAATATGCAGAAATTTTGCACAGATAGGGCTCGAACTTGGGCACATCTGCTTTGGAGTCTGTGGCTCTATCATCTTCCCCTCACTGCCGCACGCCACACACAATTTTCTGTTATATACTAACTTTTATATACTAACTTATGTTTGGTAGGCCGTAGGTGGCGCAGTGGACCGAATCACAGATTCCGAAGCAACCGTGCCTAGGCTCGAGCACAGTCTGTGGAAAAATGCTGCACAATTCTTGAAGATTTCCCAATAAGAATGAAACTGGTCTGCTGGATTAATTTTATTTTCTATTTTATTCACTGCTTAGCTTATAATAAAAAAATGTACATTTAATGTAGTTTATGAGTGCATTGAGCTCACAATCATGCTTTAATTAACTAACTGTACTTTCATGTATGTTTGTGAAATGATGCACCCAATTAAACCTAGGAATGTGAACAGGAAGTTGTACATAAGTATGGATATGCGTATTAATCTGATCTTGAGCGTCATTTTGTTAAAATACCAATCATACCAATAACTGGTATGGTTTTATACAAATTGCGATATCAAACCGTAACTACGAGTCAAACTTAATAGGGAAACCATTGAAAGTTATAATGAAGCAATGGTGATAAGTTCACTAGTATTCATTGCGATTTTAATGCCAACTTTTGGTAGAAAGCAACAATTACAGGAATTAGAATTGGAAACTAGTTCTAGATAGTGATTACGAAGATTGCATTAAAATTATCTTGCCAGCTATTTAGCACATTTTCTACACGTTAACCATTTTTTTGGTTATTTACATTACCTTCCTTCAAATTTTGATGTTTTGTTTCTTTTTATAGTTTTTTGTCTATTAGTTTAAGGACTTTGTTCTTTAGAACACTCGTTATTGAAATTTAATTCAAATTTTCACATTTTCAAATAATATTAAAATTATCTTTCTTTATAAAAGCAATTTCTTGCATGACCTTTTTTATTAAAAAAATATATACAGTAATTCAGTTCATTAATTGCACAATTGCATTTAGGTAATTCATCCTGACATTTGCCGTCGTACTCTGATGATGATCATGGAAGGTCGAAACGTGTCAGTGCGTTGCCGCTGGCGGTAGTTTTGTTATGTTGTTCGATGACTGGTTAAAAAAATGGGATTGGTGTTTACTTCAACCTCGCAAACTTGATTTAAAGAATTGTTACCACCACCCGCGCAATCAATTATTGTTTTATTGTATTGCTTATATGTGTATATGTGGCGAAAGCTGCAAACAGTTAATGTTCGTGACTGCATAGAAATTGTGCAGCCGACATTTCCAGTCAAGTTCAATGTATACGAGACTGCCAGAGGTGAGAGCCGCATATCTAAATTTGATTTCCATATATATTCAATGCGGTTTGATCCTCGCTAGTCAGTTTGCCGTCGTACTCTGATGATGATCATGGAAGGTCGAAACGCGTCAGTGCGTTGCGGCTGGCGGTAGTTTTGTTATGTTGTTCGACGACTGGTTAAAAACAATGGGATTGGTGTTTACTTCAATCTCGCAAACTTGATTTAAAGAATTGTTACCACCAACCGCGCAATCAATTATTGTTTAATTGTCATCCTGACATTATTTGACTTATGGCGTATTTATATTACTTAACACATTTCTTAACTACTGACGTCATAATAAATTAGGTGAATTCAAAGGATAGGATTAAGACATTTAGTCTGATACGTGCAAAGGGTAAACTAATGTTCAGTTAGTGTAGTCAAACAAATAAGGATGTGAAAGTGTATATAATTAATTTTAATACTCTACTTCTTATTTATAAACTCGGACACACACATACACACACACAATCCTCGTGCATTTATCTAACGAAATGTGAATAACTATAGTAATTAGCCAGGCATAAATATAAATGAGACATTTAAAACTTAAAATCACTCTTATTTCATTAGTTTTTCGATATTTAAAATCATAGATTTTAGATGAATAAAGCTACTTTACAATAAATAGCGAAATATATAAAGAAAAATTATTAATTGGGAAAAAACATTGGTAGCCCAGACAAGGACCAGATAATTGGGCAAGACACAGTCGCGTGGTTAGTTAGGTAATTTAAACAACATTTATAAACAAGTCATCAGGTACAGCTATGGGACGAAATATCTCGTAAGTCAAGTTGCTAGCACTATGCTTAAAAGCATCGTGAAATTTCTAAAATGTTTTAGATTTTAAGTTCCGTTTCATTTTGAGAGAAAACGTACATAAGATCAATTTTACATTCCCTTTTTCACGCCAATGATTTTAAATTTCTAATGGTGTTAACTGATGCCGCTTCTGGCAGAGAAATTCGATAAATCAGGAAGTGGCATGATATAAAGTTGTCTGATTTGAGTATTTAAAGGCCGTTTATAGATAGGACTATCCAAATGGTAGCTATTCGTGTAGGAATTAATTATTAATCTTAATGGAAATCAACTGGAACTGCTAAATCTTTATTTGAGGATGCCACTTCAAATTGGAAAATCGATAAAAAAGGATAATAATGGAGGCGACTTTAAATTCGCAAATTATTTCACGCCTAAAATGGGCTGAATTTGACTTACAATTAGCGTCACAAGAAAAATATAAATATAAGTCAAATTTAAAGTTACTCTTCTCATAAATGAATTAATATCAATAAATTTGATGCGATTGAGAGAAAATAAACAATGCGCGTCGTTTTAATCAGATAGTAATATTATAATGGTAGGTTAATTAATCAGTTTATTAAGAAAATTATAAATACTAGTGTAATAAATACCTAAATTAGAAGATAACAACAGGGATCAGGTGTTTATATCAAGACCGCAACCTTGATAATAATAATTGTTATCACCACCCGCGCAACCAATGTTCGTTTAATTCAAAGGATATTTATCGTTTCTAGATGCAAAATAATTTTAAAAAATCAGTTAGAAATTAGAAAGAGGTACTTATAGGAAGAATAAATATCGTGATATCCAATTCCAAATCAATAGAATACCTAAGATTAACAGTTATAAAGCAAAGAGTGGTGGAATTAAGCTGGCCCTAGAAATATTCATCGCCAATTTTTACTATTATATGTCAAAATTACGCACAAAGATGAATGTAATACGTAAATATAATCCCAGCTCAAAGTATGCTAAATCTGAAATAGAAATGGAGTATCACTGGTTGATGCTAATTTCGGATTGTGTGACCTTCCATACAAAAACTAGTCACATGTTCTTGAGCTAAATGTTGAGTTAAATTAAGGTATGAAAACGGGATCACAAAACTGAATTTAATCATTGAAACGCCAATAGAACAGATCATACACTTTCATTAACTATAGATCAGACATACTTGCGAGTGTGAAGGTTGGGTCTGCCTATCGATATGCGGGCCTAATAGAGTAAAAACCATGATTACGTAATCGATTCAAATTAAGTCTAGAGATAACATCCTGAAAGAAACAACAGTGGATAAATCGCTGGGCATCATTTTGATTATAGTACTAGGCAGCGTTAGGAAGCGACCATTGCACGAATCGGTGTCAAAACCAAGCTCGAGAAAATATTTTTTTAATGGTTAAGCTGTGCTAGCATTTCATCTTGATTTTCCGCGATTTTCGTTCGCTGAATGTCTTTTTTCAATATCATTTTCGCAAATAACCGATTGATACGCATTTTCAAGTTCACATTGAGTTTGTCTTCTTGTTGGCTGGGTGTAGAATCGTCCCTTTTTTCCGAAGACTCCAACATCGTTCATACTAACCACTGGAAATTAGATACGATCTAATCTTCGTTGACTGGCTTGAAAACGAATACTAGATCGTACCTCATTTACAGTGGTTAATATGAACGATGTTGGAGCCTTCGGAAGAAAGCAAACAATCAGTACCCAGCCAACACGAAGACAAAAGCGATGTGTCCTTGCAAATGGGGATCAATCGGATATTTGTTAAATTGATAGCGCAAAGCGACAGCCCAAGAACGCAAATCTCGGAGACTCAAGAAAACTCGAGAATAAGCGTAAGAATATTTGATTTTAAGTAGCGTTTATATGACTTTGTAGATTTACTACTTGTGAATCAAATTTAAGATTATTTTCTAGTACACCACGTTGCATATGTTCGTACCATATTTCTTTTATATTGTTTCATTTGCTGAGTGAAACTCAGCTAAGTATTTTAGTGATAAATATCACATTTCCTTACAAATTTTCTGCAACCATTCCTTCAGTATGTATTACTTTGTCTCACCCTTAAAAATGAAAACGTCCGGGCTGGAAGTAATTTTCGTCCGACGTTACCAGACGAAAAGACATATTCTCTTAGAGCAGTTGCTGCTATGCGGCCCTTTAAAGGGCCGGGAAAGAGTTCTTCAGAAAATGCCGTGAAAGTTTATGAATTTTTCAGTGACGGTAGTGTCTTGAAGTATTTCTAGACACTTGCTCTGTTATTCGGTTGATTGGCTGTTGTTATTTTTGCGTAGATGCACCGGAATAAGTATAAATGTCGAAATCGGATATGTGAGTTGCTGTTCTAAAGCTTAGAATTATCTTGTTGAAGATCTGCTGCAACACCGTGGAGACTGGCACACGAGGTTGTGCAACAACAAGAACATGGGCGTGACTAAAGACTAAGCGACGAGATGACACAGTTTGGTATACGCAAATCCAGACGTCGGCGTAAATAGTCAGTCAAGAGGCGAGAGCGACAGCAATCACACGTAGCTGAGCAGAGCAAAAATGTGTAGTGTGGTAATTGCATCGTGCTTATATATATGTAATTGCTCGCCATTGTTCAAAGGCAATTTTGCGCGTTCTGATTGTTTCAGCGTATTGAAATTTGAATTTTATTTTGTTGACTCATCTCGAGTTTCGTTCGCGGTTTGTTGCTTTGCACTAGCAGTTTCGCAAAGATCAGATTAATTCCTATTTCCAAGTACGCATTGATCTTCGGTTTGTCCGGGTTCGGATTCCTCCCTTTCTTCCGAAGGATTCAACATCGTTCATACTAACCACTGGAAATGAGGTACGATCTAATCTTCGTTGACTGGCAACGTTTAAGAGCCTCCTTTCCGGCTCCATCATCAGGCCACTATACACAGCACAATACTCACAATAACAGATTTAAGCAAATGTGGTAACCTCGTTCCGAAACAGTTCTATTTATATTTTAGTTTTTTTGGACTCACCAATGGTTTTAAACAAAGACTTTGTATCAGTATCTAAACTCAATATATGCAAATGCATAGTACACATGAAAACACTCACTCAACAATTAGATCTACAAATATATATATATATATATATATATATATATATATATATATATATATATATATATATAATATATATATATATATATATATGAGAGAGAGAGAGAGAAGAATATCGAACATGCTTGTTATAACTGTACTGTTACGAAGTCACGGTTTTTAAAGTTAAAAATTCAAATTTGATAAAAAGCAACAAACTTAAATGTCAAATACTGTTTTTAAGATTTGACAATATTTCGGTGGATTAATCTGAGCCTTTAAAAAAACTCATATCATTATTAAACATGTCATCCCACATAGTGAATATAAAGCGATTCGAGTGACACGTGCACAGTGTAAGTTTAAATTACATCACTGACGTTTCAATTAAATGAATGCGCGAGTTAATGTGATTTTATTTAACAGATTACTTAACAGTTATACACACACGCATATACGCGACGCTCGCCCATCTAGATAAATTCCAGTAGCTTTTATGAGATCAGCCACTTATATGAATAAATGAAGCCGCACTAATTAAATTTCTACGTTGATTTATAATTCGGTCTTTACTTCGTTCAATGAACTGCAGGTAGGCGAACATACTTGACGATGAGTAGCGAAATACTTGAAGACATCATTTGAACTGGGAAGAGGAAAACTTTGTTAGCCTATAAAAGAATCAGGTAAAACGAGATAACGTGTAAGATTCTGAATGACTTACGCTAGGGTTTACGTCCCACTACCTGTGGAATGTGCTCAATATGGACGACACTGGTCTAAAGGATGCATAACATTTCCAATTTACTGCAATGCTAAGCTTACAAGACCTCCATCGATATTCACAGTTTAATTATTGGAATCATTATAATAAAAGCAAAACGTAAAATAGGTAATTACCCGATCATCCTTTTGTCGATCATGTTTGCAAAGTGCCCTGTCAACATTTCACGCAGAGAAATTTCGATATTTATCCCTGTTTACATTCCACAACACACTAATCATAATAACAAATATAGACAAGTATAAAACAACGCAAACAATTTTGTTTTGGTGACATTTATTGTACTTAAAACCAGTTGATCTCGTAATCGTTATTGATATTCTAATAGATATGCTTGTGTAATTTATGTGTGTCTTTGTGTGTGTCAGAATGTGAAGCATTTAGTTAAATATAATAGAATGCACGTCCAAATTTATCAAAGTGACAGTACAGTGATTTAATGTAAATTCCGCTCTGCACACGTCAGACTAATTGTTTAATTTAAACGATGTACAATGACGCATTTAAGAAGGAAATTAGAGATTAGGGAGGGTGAAAAGCAATAAATATTAACCCACAGTTAAAAATGACAGGACAAATGAAAACAAGCTAGTGAACATAATAAGATTAGTCAAGATATTAAATTACAATAGGTAAAGGTAAGACAAGAAAAATGCCCAAATTACATACCGAAAGGCAGATCATACTAATATTTTGAGAAATGGTGGTAATTAACATAAATATTCATTAATTAATGTTGCAAGAAACAAGTTATCTTAGATAATATATGCAATCGGACAAGAAGTGAAGGACAAAATTTTGAGGGATGGTATGGCAAATAATTCTAGAATTTATTGAGTAAAGTTAAACTTATGTAGCCACTAATAAACTAACCTTATTTTAGCATTCTTAAACTTTTTCTGTGCCCAGTTTCTGATTTAGATTCATGCATTCTTCGCTTCCTACTGCTAAATATTGCTGTGTTAAAAATGAAGTTTAGAGCTTTTTATACCAATGTTTCCTACTTAATGTCTTCTCGCGATTTAATTTCCATACCATTATTAATCAACCGTGTTGATCTATTATGACTGATAATCGATGTGTGTCAGCAGCTGTCCTACTTGTGTTTATGCCCGGTTTCCACTGACTGGCGTGCATAAACAGATTTATTAACAAGTCCACGCTTGCACGTGATTCAATGTTCCCATCTTTATACCTTAATTAGGCGCTTATTTTCACTCTCATACATGAGATTTAAGTTTCTTCATGGGATTTCATACTCTTCTGATATGTCTGGGAGTTCAATTTTCTTATTTTGGTTAGGAAGTTTGTTGTTGTGGGTAATGGATTGTTTTAAAGCGTTTCGTGTGTCGTACATGTATGCGAGTAATTACAAATCCCAGCTTATTTCAGAATCTGGTATCATCCTTATCATACACCCAGCCATATTTTTATCAGGTTAACCAAACTTCAAATTCTGATTAAAATTACTTTTGTCGTCCGGCATCGATGATTCAATTAACATGAGAGGTTATCCATTTGCGTTGAATATTTCATAAAGTCAGCTTAATCCAATCCGTATAACATACATTTGTTAGCCTGAGGTTTCTACGTGTCTATGAATTTAAGATATTATTTTTCAATCTATGCAAATGGTATGAATCGACGTTTACACGAATCGGAATCGAAAACTAGCAATATGCGAATTTCTCCAAAGGTTGAGAGCGGCATATATGAGATTCCACACTTTATTTATAAATTGCGGTTAGATTCTCCTTAGGCAGTTTTGTATCGTACTTTGATAGTTATGATGAAAAAACAAAAAGAATTGGTATGCGGGACTGGCGGTAGTTCTACTTTTACGTTCAACTTTTCAAGTAAAATCCTATTTGTGTTTAACCCAAGTGCTAATTTGGCTTGCTTAGATGTGGTATCCGTGTACAAAAATAGATCGGCATTTGAAGCAGTTTATTTTGTTCAATTTTTTTGATCAAATGTTAATATTGGTCGAAAACAAAATGACGATGTCGCACATTACTGAGTTGATCAGTATAGGTGTATTAATCGGTTATTTTACATTTATGAAATAAATTTATAGACAAATTAAAGGTATCAATTCTTTAAATCAAGTTTGCGAGCTTGAAGTAAACATCAATCCCATTGTATTTAACCAGTCGTCGAACAACATAACAAAACTACCGCCAGGTGCAACGCACTGACGCGTTTCGACCTTCCATGATCCTCATCAGAGTACGACGACAAACTGACTAGCGAGGATCAAACCGCATTGAATATATTTTTTGAAATCAAATTTAGATATGCTGTTCTCACCTCTGGCAGTCTCGTATACATTGAACTTGACTGGAAATGTCGGCCGCACAATTTCTATGCAGTCACGAACATTAACTGTTTGCAGCTTTCGCCACATATACATATATAGGCAATACAATTTAACAATAATTGATTGCGCGGGTGGTCGTAACAATTCTTTAAATCAAGTTTGCGAGCTTGAAGTAAACACCAATTCCATTGTATTTAACCAGTCGTCGAACAACATAACAAAACTACCGCAAGCCGCAATGTACTGACGCATATCGTACTTTGATAATTATGGTGAAAGGACAAAATGCATTGTTATGTGGGACTGGTGGTAGTTTTATTATTAAATTCAACCTTTCAAGTAAAATCAGATTTGTGTTTAACCCAATTGCTAATTTGACTAGCTCAGATGTGGTATCCGTGTACAAAAATAGATCGGCATTTGAAGCAGTTCATTTTGTTCAATTTTTTTGATCAAGGTTAATATTGGTCGGAAACAAAATGACGATGTCGCATATTAATGAGATGATCAGTATAGGTGTATTCATGAGTTATTTTACATTTAGGAAATAAATTTATAGACAAATTAAAGGTATCATTGGTGCCTATAGCAAACACATTTGCAATTATATGGAAAAAAATTGAAGAAAAACCACATCTGAAGCTTAATTTTTTAGTAACGGTTTTTTAGTTGACATATTAGTGACCTGGAATCATGATGATGAAGGTATGAAAATTTATTAAACATTCTCCAATCGAACGCAAGATCACCAATTTCCAATCGATTGAGAATCCATGGGAGATATGTTTGAATATAGTATTAATGAGACAAGGTCAGAAATTAAATATTTCTATTTTCAAGAAGAATGCTTACTGTGATATCCTTCGTAATTTTTGTCAAATAATCCTTACCGAATGTAAATCACTATCACAAAACAAAAATCAACAAAATGCCTTGGATTAATTTTTATAAGTTGTGGGGAGGTGAAATTATGGCAGATTGCGAGAAATATTCAGTGCTAACGTCTATACTTTTAAGTTAATAAAAATAGCAATGATGGTAAGGCTATGTTTTACAGTGAAATGGATCACAGACTTCGAAGCAGACGTTTCCAGGTTCTTGCCCTGTCCGGGATAAAATCCTGAGCAGTACTTAAAGAGTTCTTAATAAGGTGTAAAATGGTCTACTAGATGAATCACCTTTGTTATCTTAAAAATGATTATTTTATACTGAAAAATTTATGCCTCATGAAATTGCTTTTTATGTCAAGCTCGCACCCATGATTTAAATAAATAAAGTAGCAATGTTGAATTTCAATGATAAAATTAATTATAAGTTTATATATATAGAATTTAAAAGAACGATGGACGATCTAAGGATAATGTTAATATTAGACTTCAAACTAAGTAGAAAAGTAAAATATTTAGCAGTAAAATACAATTAGGAAACTCTTATAAATCAATCCCCTAAATTTGGCAGTATATTTCCTAATCTAAATAAAAAATTTAGTCATTAAATATATCAGGAGTGTACGAGTTCCTACCAAATAAATTTATCTCATCTACGTCGTTCAAACCATGTGCTTAATTAAAATAACAAGAGGAAAAAAAGAAATATTGACATCAAACTTAATCTGATCTTAAACAAATATTTGTTGCGCGGACGGTGATAAAAATTACTATAATCAAGGTTGCGAACGATAAATAAACACCCATAGCTTTACTTACATACATTTGCCGGTATAAACTAATTATTGCATAGTGTTGAAAGGAAATTCATCCAGTAGACCGGATTGGTTCTTATTGCGAACTCATCACGTACTGCCGAGAATTTGCCGTGGACTGGGCTCACATCTTGGCACATCAGCTTCGGAATCTGGTTTTCTAACCACTGAGCCACCTTTCCAAACACTACACAAAAATTTAAATCATATACTAACTAATGTATCACGGGTAGGTGGAGTTGAGAAGGCATCCTGTTAGACCCAAAGTTCCAAATAACCATCCCCAATCTGTCATTTCAGAACACTATATAATAATAAGTTTATACTGGCAAATATACATACGTAAAGGGCTAGGTGTTCGTATGAAGTTCGCAACATTGATTATAGTAATTGTTATTACCGCCCACGCAACCAATTTTCGTTTAATTAAATAAATGTCAACTTCAATACCACTTCCCAATGTAGTGTGTTGTCTGTTCAGTATAGACAAACTGGGGATGTTTAGTTAGAAATTTAGATGTAACAGGATGCCATATGTGCTCCACCTAAAGTAGAGGCTAACCGTGACACATTAGTTAGTATATGACTAAAAATTGTGTGTAGCGTTTGGCAGGGTGGCTCAGTGGTTAGAGCACCAGATTCTGAAGCAGACATGTCCAGGTTCGAGCCCTGTCGGCGGAAAATTCTGTACAGTACGTGATGAGTTCCCAATAAGGACGAAAACGGTCTACTAGATTTACTGCCTTTTCAACAATATACAATAATAGATTAATAATGACAAATGTGCGTACGTGATGGGATAGTTGCTTGTATCAAGTTCGCAACCTTGATTATAGTAATTAATCAGATTTTGCTCGCCATGCAGTGTAGACAACACAGTTATTTAGGACGATTGTAGACGATCGTAGCAGAAGGACGTGGTTAGTTATGAAATCAATTTAAATAAAATCGAGAAATGATATTATGAATGAAATGATGATGGATAAATCAAAGGTTTCATTTGGAAAACTACATTATTTTGAGTATGTATTAGGTGTTGCCAACCTAGTAACAAATTAGTTCAGTTGTGACCAGAAGGATAAACCAAAGGCAGCATGAACGGAAGGTATAATCATCTGCACATTGTTTCGTGCTTACTGGCGACGCCCTTAACCACCATATATTTGGGTCGAAGAATGCTGGAATAGTAGGACGGCACAATCTCCTAAGACGAATAGGACTGTACCGTCCTATTATCCCACATTCTTCGACCCAAATATATAGTGGTTAAAGGGCGTAATACCGGCTCCTACTGATGAGTCGCCAGTAAGCACGAAACGAATGTGCATGAGATTATACTTTCCGTTCATGCTGCCTTTGGTTTATCCTTCTGGTCACAACTGAACTAATTTGTTACTAGGTTCGCAACACCTAATACATACTTGCATATATATTAGGTCTCCGCAACAAACAGTATTTAACTGTTATTCATTAACTTAAAGTTGGAAAAGACGTCTGCTCAAACGGGAATGTAAAAATAACTTCAATACATTAATTAGAATATTGAATTAAGATTAGTTAATTAATTGGTTTATAAACTTATCAAAAATTGATCAATTATTTACGATATTATCTTCCAAAATTTAATCCTTTAAATTATATCACCTCGTATCTTTTAATTTGAAGCTCATATTCAATTGAATTCTTATTAATGGTTTTTTATGATTTTTAACCATGTTCTTTACATTGCTCATGCTATTTCTAGGCAACTTTCTTAATTTCTATTTCGGTACCTCATCTCTGTCACAAATTTCACAGATTAATTAAACGTATTATTTTACCAACTTTTAATCTCTCATACTGGCATGAAATGGAGTGCTGTTGATTTAATATTACATTGCCTCTCCTACCTAACCACCGAAGTCGCCTTTGATCAGATCAGCTCAAACGGAAGAGCGAAACGATTTATCTAACGCGTATAAAGGGTAAATTATAATGATTTTCGTCTCACTTTGATGGATGTACACATCAACGCGTACCGGGTATACGTTCAAACACACACATACATACACGCCGTTCGCGAATGTATTGAAATTACGGTAACTGTTATGAGATACGCTAGTCATAAGTATAAATCGAACAGTTAAAGTTTAATTTAACATAGACATTATTTGCGTTTTTTTTTTCTTTTATCAATTGTCTAGGCGTGAATATTAATATCGTATTTATCTTGCTTTGCTTCTCCTCGCTAACCATCAAAGTCAACTTTAATTAAATCATTTCAAATAAAAGAATATTATGACGAGTCTAGAGGATGAGATAAACCCCAGGGAATGTAATTTGAAGCAAACTGGTTTAAATGTCATACTGGCATAATTTGCTTCTCTTTTTTAATACTTAAAAGGAATGAGTTTCCTGATAGCCCATTTGTTTTACATTTCTCACCTCTCTAACCACTGAGGTCACTCTAATTCAAATCATCGAACATGGTAAGTATAAATCAATTAGTCTAACGAGTACAATTGGCAAATTAAAGTTCGCCCTAAACAATTTCACTTAGTTGGACGTACAACTTATTCATATGCACACATACATGCATACGCGATTCACACCTATTTAGTGAAACGTTAGTAAGATATTATGTGATTACCCAGGCTTAAGTATGAATAAAACGGTGAACAATCCTGTGTTAGTTACATCAGAGTTCACGTAAATGTACAAAATACTCGTCTAAGAAACCACAAAATACATTTCGGATTTGCATAGTTAAGAAGTAATTTATCATTAATAAATGTGAGCCTGACACTTACGGTAAAAATGCATAACAGAGAATTTGGTTGAACTCATGCGTTTAAATGAATTACTATCGACAAATTTGTTGGTAAGCGTTGCATCCTCTATTCCGAATAATTTTGAACTTGCTCATTGTATAACTCTTCTTGTTAGCTTATGTAACTCTTACCAGTTTCTTTTATTTACACTCTCTATTGGACGGCAAAATGACACATGCAATCTTTGATTTCGTGCTGTTATTAATTTCTGATTTATTTGTGGTTATTCTGATAATAATAATAATAATAATAATAATAATAATAATAATAATAATAATAATAATAATAATAATAATAATAATAATAATAATAATAATAATAATAATAATAATATGTATTATGGGGGTGATGCTGATACTTAATAATAGTTCTACTAATATTGATAAAACTAAAACAAAACCGACAAATTCTTAAACTATTATTATAATCAAGGTTGCGGTCTTGATAGAAACACCTGACCCATTAATTACTTACATATATCAGTATAAACTAAGAACTGTATAGTGTAGAAAAGGCAATTCATCCAGTAGACCGGTTTCGTCCTTATTGGGAACTCATCATATACTGGCCAGAATTTGCCGCGGAGTCCTGTCTGGCCAGTACATGATGAGCTCCTAATAAGGATGAAACCGGTCTACTGGATGAATTGCCTTTTCTACACTATACAATTCTTAGTTTATACTGACATATGTAAGAAATTAATGGGTCAGGTGCTTATACCAAGACTGTTACCGTTCTTAATAAAGTATGCATTAGGTTTTGCAAACCTAGTAACAAATTAGTTCAGTTGTGACCAGAAGGACAAACCAAAGACAGCATGGACGGAAAGTATAATCTCATGCACATTTGTTTCGTGCTTACTGGCGACTCATCAGTTGGAGCCGGTATTACACCCTTTAACCATTATATATTTGGGTGAGGAATGTGGGACAATAGGACGGTACAATCTCCTAGACGAATGTGTAAACCTGTAATAGTGAAGCTAACATCATATGAAGTCTCAAAATTGTGACTTCTACACAAACTCACTCTCTATTATATATATATATATATATATATATATATATATATATATATATATATATATTGATCGTTTCTATTGAGTACGTTGTTTTGTTTATATATATATATATATATATATATATATATATATTCTTATAATTAGGAAAAGACAAATAACAAAGTGGATAAAGGCCATTTATTTCGTGAATACTAATCATCTCTTATACAATCATACATATTTATACATTTTGGGTTTTCAATTGATTATGCTAGTGGTAACAAATCTGACTCGTTTTTACTGCTGTTTCTTGTTTTGGCTAGTTGGTGAGTGTGTATGCGTTTGTGTTTGTGTGTATGCGTGTTTGCATGTAAAGGTCATTCTCGCAGTATTGCAAAGTGATGTCTGAGATCTGGTCATTATTGTTTTGATAGCTTGAGAATTAACCATTTGTGCGCATTGTTCACTGTTACATATACAAGTGCTATTTTTCCCAGTATAGTTGATCGTTTCACCTCGTTGTGCAAAGTTGTCGTTTTCACGTGGTAACAACGCCAGTGTGGATTGCAGTGTTTACATAAAACAACAAGCACCTGACCTTAATATTCAAAAGTTTCATCAACATGATATTCTTATCGACCGGCCAAGAATAACAAAATTCAACAACAATCTACTAGTATCCAGCCAATAACAAACAGGCCCCCGACTAGAATCAACAAACATACAATCGGATTGGCAACAAACTGAAATGGAAATAACAGAGGCGCATACGATTACAGAAGTCTCCAAACAATATGAGCGTTTAACACTGCAATCCACACTGTCGTTGTTACCACGTTAAAAAGACAACTTTGCGCAACGAGGTGAAGCGATCAACTATACTGGGAAAAATACTCTTGTATATGTAACAAAGAACAATGCGCACAAATGGTTAATTCTCAATCTATCAAAACAATAATGACCAGATTTCAGATATCACTTTGCAATACTGCGAGAATGACCTTTATATGCAAACACGCATACACACAAACACAAACGTATACACACTCACCAACTAGCCAAAACAAGAAAACTAGATGAACTAGTGATGTTAAAGTGTAGAGCGCAAAGAACGTTATTGTGGAGAGAACATTATTATCAGTGTATTAAACAATTACGGATCCCGGGTTATTTGATGAGCAGTTTACAAAAGTCAAAACTACGGGTCAACCGAAGAAATCTTATAAGATTGGCGTATTCCAAAATTGAGCAGTTGAATGAAGATGAAGCAGTGCTACAGGCAAGAATCGGGTGTGTATCTTGTGCATTAGATAAAATAAGTCTTTTTAAAAAATGAAATTTTTGATGTTTTTGCCGACAGTTATGAGGAAAGGTAAAGCAAGAATTTTGAATTAATTGTAAAAAGATATGAACCCTCTTTTTTTGTGATTTAATACCGACCGATCTTGATAAGCGTGTGCTTAACTTATCAAAAGTGCCAATCGATCAGCTAACAATGGATGGACTATGGATGGGCCGAAATTATGGAATACATCCTTCTAATAAATGCGATGTTGACTTTGAGGCAGCATTTGAATTGTTATTTGAACAAACAGCTGACTTGGAGCCTACCAGTATTGATTATAAAAATTGGTTCAAGGCTACACTAGTTGATCAGGCTTCACATCTGAAATCGTCTAAATGCGCAGAACAGCATGCATTGACAAAGCAGCATCTAAATGCGCTTAGGGGTATCAGCAGAAATGCAGACATCAAAATACTACGCGCTGATAAAGGAAAGAGCGTAGTTATAATGGACAAATCTGACTACGTACAAAAGATGGAAAACGTGTTAAATGACAATACAAAATTCACACGTCTAGACGATAAATCAGATGAAATAGACAAGGTGGAGCGCAAAGTAATTAATGAAATTAAGATTTTGACAGATGCCGGATTGATTGATGAGGCCACTGCACAGAAGCTCAAGCCAGTTGGATCATCTACACCAATAATGTACGGATTACCAAAAACACACAAAAGAGGTTGTCCTATGAGGCCAATTTTATCAATGGTAAATTCTCCGTTTCATGCACTAGCTAAATGGCTAGTTCGTTTACTTGAACCATTACGTAAACTACAAGGTAATTATTCGGTTGCCGATTCGTTTGAGTTTGTAAACAAAATTCAAGATATAAATGTTAAAAACAAGATTATGGTATCTTTTGATGTTACGTCTTTGTTTACAAATGTTCCAATTGATGAAACCATTGACATTATAGTCAAAGCGGTAGAACACGATATATTACCATCGCCGGTGTCAGGTCAAACTCTACGCAAGCTTATCTTATTATGCACGAAAGACGTACGATTTCGTTTTAATGGAAGCATCTACAAACAGACTGATGGTGTTGCAATGGGGAGCCCCTTATCTCCAGTGTTAGCTGAGATTTTTCTAGGGCACCTAGAAAATACATCATTAAAGAGTGACACAAGTAAATGTGCTCAATATATACGGTACGTGGATGATATATTTCTTGTACTTAAAAACAGGTCGCAATCACGAACATTGCTTCAAAGTTTCAACAAAGCACATAAGAATATCGGCTTCACGTCAGAGCACGAGAAAGATGACTGTCTGCCTTTCCTCGAGGTACTATTAAAGAAAGAAACTAATGGTAAATTAAACAGAACAATTTACGATAAACCAACATGGTCTTCACAGTATTTTCATTACAGCAGTTTTGCGCCATTTCAATATAAATTATCAACAGTTCGTGGTTGCTTTTCAAAAATTGACAGGTTGGTTAGTCAAGATTCAAAAGAAATGAATATAATAAAGCAATCAACGATTTAATGTCTAATGGCTATCTCAGACAATTTATTGAATCAATTATTAAAAGGGGGATTAAACAGGAACAGATGTATTACAGGACAGAAAAGAAAACAGTCTACCTTAACACCCCATTTAAGGGGGATGCAGTTTCCCGAGTGGCACAAAAGAAAGTTGAAGCAGCATTAACACGCACATTTAATGCAGCGAAACTACGAGTGTTCTTTATGGCAACACACTTGCCTTTACCAGCTATCAAAGAGAAACATCCGCTAATGTCGATATCAAATATTATTTACCAATATACATGCGCAAGTTGTCGATCAACTTATGTAGGCCGAGCGACCAGACGGTTAATTACTCGAATGAGAGAACATTGCAACTTGAACGCCTGTTTTAAATCAAATGGTGAATACACGTCTGCTATTGCGCAACACATCATCGAAACATCGCACGTATATTCTCCAGACTAAACATTCAAAGTAATTACTAAATGAACAAACAAAAGGGAGCTAGCCACATACGAAGCCTTATGGATAAACAAATTGAAATCGTATTTATGCAAGCAGAAGAAGCACCTACAAGCATTAAGTCAGAACTGGATGTGACGCACGCAATTGATTGGTTTGGGTTTTCCACACTCTCTCTATGTTCACATATTTCTCTCTTGTTTTGCTTTCCAATTTATATATAAAGATATGTTCATTAGTAGATATTTGAGAAGACATGCGAAAAATCGTCGAACAACATAACCAGACTACCACCAGCCGCACTTACAGGAAGGGTACAATGAATTTTATTAAAGTTCGCATTTACAAAGATATATATATATATATATATATATATATATATATATATATATATATATATATATATATATACTAACACTATGGCTATTGTTTTGGTAACCAATATTACCTACATTATAGCACCAAGGTGTACATGGTATTAACACTATGGTTTCCGAGTCGGTACATGGTACCAACATGATGAAATTAATTGTATACTAAAGTTCACCAAAATTAAGAATTACAACTATTTCTGAATACCTGTTACTCCAATAAATCCATACACTCTGGCCTTGATCGATATCAGTCATCACATTTCGCGGTAAGCATGACATCATTGAATTCAATATATTACAGTTAAATACTTTTTGTTGCGGAGAACTGAACTAATTTGTTACTAGGTTCGCAACACCTAATACATACTTGCATATATATCAGGTCTCCGCAACAACAGTATTTAACCGTTCTTACTCGTTTGACTACTACTATTTTCACTAATTCTACTAGTAATATGCCAAGAAATATTACTATTTCTATTGCTATTATAATTTCTGTACTATTGCAACTATTACTGCTATCACGAAATATGAGTTTTCTGCAACAGCTACTGCGAAAACTGATGCGAATTCTAATTATACCATTATATATACTTCTTTCTCTACTACTAATACTAAAATCTACTAGTATAACTAAAATTATTATTACATATTATAATGCAGGAATACCGATAAACAAATAATAATAATATAACGATATTTATAAAACATCAACATATTGCAATGCACATACCTTTTTTGGACCTGATATTTGCACTTATACTACTAAAAGCAATTTATGTTACTTCTAACATAACTTCCAATTATATTCATATTAATAAAAGTTTTTACCATGTTTATTATTACAATTCCGTATTCGGCAGCTGCTATTTATTATTATTATTATTATTATTATTATGTATTATTATTATTATTATTATTATTATTATTATTATTATTATTATTATTATTATTATTATTATTATTATTATTATTATTATTATTATTATGTATTATTATTATTATTATGTATGTATTATTATTATACTCCTAATAATGTCACATATACTAATTATAAAACAACTTCTGACAATGCTGCATCTATGTCAAATGCTACTTAAAAGAGTGCAGAATTGCAAAAGGAGATTTTTCATAATTGCTTGATATGCGTTTCCAGTTGTTATGTTTCGCCGATCATTTGCCGTCGCCTTCTTCAGTTCACTCATAATCAAAAGTTTAAAAAAAAAGTGCTTGCTTCATCAGTTTGTTTTTTAGAACTTGTGATGACTGGTGAACTGCAGAGAACGACCGCCAATCGTCGCCGAAATATCTTCAAGAATCAAAAAAATCGGAATTCAGCCTGTTTTAGTCTAAAGGCTTATCTGATTATACTGCATCTCCTTCTTCTGCTAATACAATTATTAATTCTTCTTTTAATGCGTTTTCTACTTTAAATGAAATAAATACTTTGGTTACTAAAGCGCCTTCCGCTTATACTACAAAAACACCAATCATTATGCTACTTAATATTTATTAATACGCGTAATATTGGTAAAAATGGTAGTAGCAATAATAGTATTATTTGTCGATGTAGTGTTAATAATATGCGTAGTAACGGTAGAAGTAATAATAGTATTATTGCAAGTAGTAGTAATAGTAGTAATGATAGTATTAGTATAATTATTAGTAATATTAGTATTGCCATTAGTAATACTAGTAGTAATAGTGGTAGTGGTACTAATAGTATAAGTGTAAGTAGTAGTAGCAGCAGTAATAGTAGCAATATTAGTATTAATATTAGTAGTAGTAGTAGTACTACTACTACTAGTAGTAGTGGTAGTGTTAGTAGTAGTAGTAGTAGTAGTAGTAGTAATGGTAGTAGTAATAGTGGTAGTAGTAATAGGGGTAGTGGTGGTAGTAGTATTATTAGTAGTTTTGGTAGTAGTAAAAGTGATATTGGCGTTGGTAGTAGTAACAGGGGTTGTGTTATTAGTAGCCGTTGCGTTAGTTAGGCCAGTGCTAGTATTTGTGGTTTAAGAATTATTATTATTAATAGTAGTATTAGTTGACGTAGTAGTAGATTTTATAGTGATATTAGTTTTAATTAGTTGATTGGGTCTATTTCTTTAGACCTAAATGCGAATTCTTCTAAATAATATTTATTTAAATTAAATTCGGATCTCGAGACAAACACCAATCACAGTACATACCATCAGTTGCACAAAATAACAAAAATAGCATAGGTAAAACACACTGGCGCATAGCAATCTATTTGAGATCCACATATTTGATTTACCCTATCTGATATATGCATTGGTGTTATTTGACTTGAGTTCTTGCACTGATGATGCCCGTGGAAGGTCGCAACGCGTTCATACGTGTGAACGACTGTAGTTGTGCCATTTCGAGCGACTGGTCAAAGCAAACATGATTGCTGCTTATCTCGAGCTCGCAATGTTGATTTAAAGAATTTTTACTACCGCCGACCACATAACCACATGTTTAAAACAGTTACGTTTGACTTAATTTAAAAACAATCAGAGCTCAGTTTACTGTTAATATTAATATATATTAATTTTTGTTTTAGGTATTGCGAAACTAATAATAAATTAGGTGAAATAGGACCAGAATTATAAGCCAAATTCAGCATGAATGAACTGTACAATCTCATGCACGCATGCATTGCATGCTTATTGACGACTCAAAAGTGGGAGCCTGTAATAGGTCCTATACCAATTACATGTCTGGCCAAGAGACGTGGGACAGGTGGTCGGTACATTTCTTGCTCACACAGATATTGGGTATTGCGCGTAGCACCGACTCCTACTGATAAGTTTCCAGTCAGCATGAAACCCATGCATAAATTAGATTATATATTTAGTTCTCATTCTTCTCCAATTTGAATTAATCTTTTACAGGGTAGCATTACCTAGTACACAGGTTCATATATATATATATATATATATATATATATATATATATATATATACTATATATATATATATATATGTATATATATAATATATATATATATATATATATATATATATTATATATCTATGAAGCCCTTTACATAAAACACAAGCACCTGACCTTAAGATTCAAAAGTTTCATCAACATGATATTCTTATCGACTGGCCAAGAATAACAAAATTCAACAACAATCTACTAGTATCCAGCCAAGAACAAACAGGCCCTCGACTAGAATCAACAAACATACAATCGGATTGGCAACAAACTGAAGTGGAAATAACAGAGGCGCATACGATGACAGAAGTCTCCAAACAATGTGAGCGTTTAACACTGCAATCCACACTGGCGTTGTTACCACGTGAAAACGACAACTTTGCGCAACAAGGTGAAACGATCAACTACACTGGGAAAAATAGCACTTGTATATGTAACAGTGAACAATGCGCACAAATGGTTAATTCTCAAGCTATCAAAACAATAATGACCAGATCTCAGACATCACTTTGCAATACTGCGAGAATGACCTTTACATGCAAACACGCATACACACAAACACAAACGCATACACACTCACCAACTAGCCAAAACAAGAAACAGCAGTAAAAACGAGTCAGATTTGTTACCACTAGCATAATCAATTGAAAACCCAAAATGTATAAATATGTATGATTGTATAAGAGATGATTAGTATTCACGAAATAAATGGCCTTTATCCACTTGTTATTCTGTGTTTTCCTAATTATAAGTGATATATATATATATATATATATATATATATATGTATATATATATATATATATATATGTGTGTGTGTGTGTGTAGCACGTCTATTGAAAATTAAATGTTTTTATAAAATATTACAACTTTCATTTCTCTTATGAATTGTTAATTTATGTCATGCCCAAGTGTTAACTTATAAAAGAAATATCATAAATCAGAAAAACATTGTATTTGCTATTTTTAAGACATTTTTAACCTTAAAAGCTTAAACATTTTAACGCTCTACTTAAATCATCTCCGGGGCAAATATATTAAAAATCCGGGTTTACATTGTGTTAGTTCTAAGTAACTTTTATTATTTCACAGATAATCAACTGTTGATCGCATTTTAAATTTAAAGTTATTGCGTTTATTTAAGAAAAAGTGAATGTTTACTTTGTGATAAAATGTCTCAACAGTAAATTGCGAGATGGTAGGTGTATCAGATAGCTCATTCAATAATTATGATGCACTTTCAGTTGAGTTTAAGCATTATCAGAGTTAAGACTTGAGAGTATTGTCCAACCTCAGAGAATTAATTCTGAACCAGAGGAGAAATGATTCCCGCCTGTCATTGCATTGCCCGCATCGTCCTTCTCAGACATCGCAACAACCGTCCGGTCCCCTGCCACCATCAAGCCGAGCACAGCCTCACGGCTCATCACCAGCAAAATAATGTACACAGATCAATTTCCAAATAACCAGTCTGTCGCGCACAATTAGATAAGTGTACACCAGCGGTCCTTCTTAATAACAGTTGTGTAAATTATTGCATTTTCGCACACAGAACTATAAATTACCTCAGAACATGTCAAGCTGTTACCGTGTCTGATATTCGACAGTGGCTTACTGACAATTTGATTAATAATAATTTTCAGAACTACAAAAAGAAATATATGAATTAATTAAGGCCAGTGCATATTACTTCCGTCACTCAGCAAACCGTGTTGCTAATGATCCACGCTTGCGGGTCGCGTTCGTGGTAGATACGTGTGTTGCAACATCATTGGTAACTTTCAGTACGGATGTAAAGCTAACGGCTACGAACTGTCATTTAATTGAATTAAATGGATTGGCAAATCTTAGAATATCACTAGGTCTACATCGAATATACCCGTGGCCGCTTGTCGTCAGAGGTGTTCCCGTATTGCATTTCAAGCTTAGATTTCCTCTCGAAGTATGAACTGATAAATAGTAGTCAAAGGTACCTCGCTAGAACCTAGTGACGATCGTCTGTTTTTCTATGCAATAGCAACGATTTGTTGAAATGCGCTCACCAATGATTTTGTGAGTTGATCAGAGGTTTTCCGAGTATCATAAATATCAAAGCATGAGGTCGAATCAGTCTACCTAGTTCAACCACGGGGTATCATATAGCAAATAATGGCCCACCACTCTTTACCTTTTTTAATAAGATGCTGGATGGCGGTATTATTCGTTCTATGTTTAGTCCATGAGCACCGCAAATTCACATGCAAGCCAAGCAACACTTTGTTGATTGGAGATTATGCGGTGATTACCGTGATCTCAACAATGTCACAATTCCAGGTCGTTAGCGAATAAATAACGCTAAATTTATTATTGACGAAACAGGCCGACGCAAATGGTTCACAGTTCTGGATCTTAAGCCAGATTATCATCAGATTCCATTCGACAAAGAAAGCATCGTGGAAACAGCTGCCATCACCTATTTTTGTGTTATTTGAATATACGCGTATGCATTTCGGTTTGTGCAATGCATTACAGATATTTCAGCGATTTATGAACGAAGTTTTACGGAAACTTATACGTACCTATTCTTATTTCGGTGATGTGATAATAGCCTCATATGATTTTGAACACCATTTATTAGACATCAAAGTGGTAGCTAGTAAAATTTAGCTTCCAACAGACTGTGGATGTCCGGTATTTTAGGAATAGCGCAATCTGAGTCATCCCGGTGTGGAGGGTACGAGAATGTTGCTACAAGCATGATACTTTTGGCCAACCATTCGATGAGATATTACGCAATTGGATAAAGCATGCCGGCTCAGAAGTATTTCGTCATACTGACTCAGATTTTGATCGTTTGAGCTGACTAACGCTCATTTTAGACTTGCCCATGTCGACATAATCACTCCCCCTGTACTACGTAGCTTTCGTTTTGGCGTGACAATACTAATCGAAACAGAAAGATGGCTTGAGGTAGTAACACTAACTGGTCAAAATGCTGAGACTCTTACCTCTGCGTTCTTGCTACACTGGATGGCAAGATTTGGAGTAACAGAAATAGCATTCATTTATTTAAATCAAGTTTGCGAGCTTGAAGTAAACACCAATCCCAATGTATTTAACCAGTCGTCGAACAACATAACAAAACTACCGCCAGTTCGACGACTGGTTAAATATATTGGGATTGGTGTTTACTTCCAGTTCGCAAACTTGATTTAAATAATTGTTACCACCATCCGCACAATCAATTATAGTTAAATTTTAGACATAGCATTCATTAATAAAGGTCCAAACTAAATGACACTCATATTTAAAAAAGCGTACAGTACTTGGGATTTGATGTGCGAAAAAATAAAGCGTTTAATCATAAGTGTAAGGGTCTTGTGTAACGAGTTCATCGCGAGTTACAGGCAGCGCTGTGTGCGTCTCGCGAACAGTCTGATTGGCTTACGGATAAGTAATACTTGACGTATCGCGATAGAATAAAAGCATCTGTTGCATAAGTCATTTTTGTTCATAGTCCGAAACTCCCGACAGATTTATTGAGCGGTTTCGAAGTTAGTGATGAACCACCAACGGCGGAAGTTGAACAACAGAGCCAATGTGTTCTAAATAGTCTGTCTGCATAACCAACGAGAGAACACCATAGACTAATGTACATTTCGAAATCTTTAGAGATATTTAAGGAAGCCTAGTTACGAATAGATTCAGTTCAGTCGACGTTTAACTCTAAATTTATCCGAAAGTCAAGCACGGTCCGGGGTTCTTCGTAATTTTTTTCTTATTTAAATCATAAACCAATGTCCATTGTTCGACTGAAACGTGCATTTCAGTTCCGGAGAAGGACACAGATGAGGACGGGTAATAATAATGATCAAGATCAATGCACACTTTCATGTAAAGACCAAAGAGCAAACTGGCTTGCCAGAAACTATATCAGAGCACACTGGAAACGTTAGATAAGGATTCTGCCCACGAGTTTGATTTAAATTTGACGTAAATGACGTCCATTTTGGTGAAGAGTGATGAAGCATGGCTATGCTTGTGGTCAATTTCTCTTCTATTTACAAAACACAAGATTTAATTTAACGGTGATTTTCGTGATGTTAGATTAAGAATGGTCTTAATTTTTGTAAATGAACTCACTTTCCTCGAACATTTATCTTTTTTTGTTTAAACAATTCGCCATATATAAGCATTAACTAAATTGATCTCGCCGGACAAATTGGATGTGGTCGTGAAAGTTTGATCAAAACTCAAAAAAATTTGTTTCGAATACAAACGGTTTTGAAGTGATTAATTGCATATATACTGATTGGAGTTCAATATATAATTTATTCTAAAATCTACATTCGTTTTGTAATGTGTTCATCGAGTAGTTTATTTACTGACTAGTTGGCGACGATATATATATATATATATATATATATATATATATATATATATATATATATATATAAATTCAGGTCCTGCAACAAACAATATTTAACTATTCAAATATATTAGATGATGATTGATAAAGAAATCACTCATATTATCCTACTTTATATCTAGTGCCTTCATGGCTATATTTTAAGAAATGTAACAAAATAAAAAAGGTTATTATTTTCTCCCCATATATTTTATGATGAATTTAAAGCAACCGATCACTGAAGACAGGTGGTTAAACTATTTATTCTTCTTTATTGACGATTTCTTACTTTAATATTTACCAATGAAAATTAAGTTCATAATCGTATCTCTGTCTTCGAAGTTTTGTTTAAATAAAGAGTAAATCGATCTCGCGAACAAAATAATCAAAAGAAGATTCGTGACGGACCTCGTTTTTTATTTTAAGACCAGTCGGGATTAAAAACGTACATTCTTCTGTTCGTTAAATCGTGTTTGCGAGATTGTGGTAAACAACAATGGTATTTTATCTAATCAGTCGCCTATCGTAGTTAAACTAAAATCAGTCACACGAACGACCATGGTTCGGCCTACCATGATCACCGTCAGAGCAAGACAACAAACTGACTATAGATAATAAATGAAAGTTATATATATATATATATATATATATATATATATATATATATAACAACCTTGCTACATGGAATAACATTTATTATTAAATCTTATTTCACCCAGTATCTATACCAATATTCTGGATTGTTAGTTATTCGTTCATCCAACTTCACTGTACATTTGTCGTAACCACCTCAAGTTATGTTAGCCTTTGTTTTGCGCAATTTAGAACACTCCTTTTGCGTAACGTCATTTTGTGTGTCATCGCTTTCATAGTAATTGAGTCCGTAATTGATAGATATGTCGTATTTGGCAAAATGTAGGCTATTTTTTACGGCCTGTCAGTTATGCCTTTGTTCCAGTCCAAATTAATTTCTTTTTGAATTATTTTCTGCACGTTTAAGCAGGGATTCAGCTTATTAATTGCAATAGCTTCTAAAGCCAGAAGCAGTGTCTCTGTTTTTCCGGACGCAATTACAATGAAAGCGATGACACACCAAAATATGTTATGCAAAAGGAGTGGTCTAAATTGCGCAAAACAAAGACTGACACAATGAAGAGGTGATTGGTTACGACAAATGTAAAGTTGGGATTGGATAAACGAATTTACTAACGAATCCAGAATAATGGCTGTAGATACTGGTAGAAATAAGATTTATTAATAAATGTTATTCCATTAAAGCTAAAGAACAACCAGGAGCGGAAGACATCTACTTCTGACCACGATATTATAAGGAATTTATCGAGAGAAGATACAATAACAAAAAACGATGTATCATTACCAAATGTTGTGGACAGTGGGGGGAGAAGAAGTATGGCCTCAAAACCCGGGAAACGAACAATAAAGAAGCCAACAAAGCTGAATAAGTAAAAGTCGCTAATTGTTTAGATAAGTCGTATTCTACATTTACTTTATTTTATGCCAACTTTCGAAGTGTTAGGAACAAAAACATTTTGCTGTGTAATTTTATAATAAGTAACGATTTTGATTTTATAATATTATCTGAAACTTGGCTTAACAAGGATATTGAAAACCATGAATTTTATATTCCTTAATATTCTTTATTCAGAAAAGACAGATCGCTGGATAAAAGAGGTGGAGGAGTACTCATTTATAGTATATCTGTATTAAATGCGAAAATTTTACATACTAGTGAAGATAATGTTATCACTGATTTTTTGTCTATACAATTTGATAATCTGATCTTAACCGCGGTTTGCAGACCGCCGTATGCTACTTTATATGATGATCAAACATTTACCAATTCTTTTCAATCTATTTTTGACTGCCATGGCTATAATGCGGTGGTAGGTGAATTTAATAAGTTACATGACTGTGAAATAATCAATTTTGTTATAACCATGATCTCAAGCAGATTATAAATGAATCAACTAGAGGTTCGCAATGCTTAGATCATGTATACTTAGAAATTGAAACGGTGAAATCACACAGTTATGATGTTGTTAACTATTTCAAAGAATTGGATCACAAACAAATTATTTTACAATGGAACATCTTAAGTAGCAAAACACAGAAGCTTAATTTTGAAAATGCACTCGTGCAATGTTCCAGAATCAACTGGAATCTTTTTAGAGAATTAAGCATACTGATTGATTATGAAAGTATTTATATCTTGAACACTGACGAATTTGTTTCTTCTGTTTCATCGTTATTATCTGTTTTATCTGAAGCATCTACATTTACGGATATTATACCGAAACGAATCAATAGGAAATTATGTAAACTAAGAATTAAGCGAGATAATATAATAAAGTGTAGTCTTATCAATAGTATTAAACAAATTAGGTTAGATTTGATTGATAAAGAAATTAATTCATCACTGCTGATAATTCGTCAAAGATAAGAACGAATTATTTTGGCCAAAATGAAGAGTAATCCTAGACTAGGATACAAACTCCTCACAGTATACAGTAAATATAAGGAAAAGTTAAAGCTTATATTACCTGTGGATAAAACTGAGTATGAATTTCTCTGTGAATTGGATGAAGTATTTGGCAAGTTGATAAGTAGTCCACAGAATTAAAGAAATTTCATGGAACTACCTGATACTTTGACAGACCAGGAACCAGGACTTGTTATTGACAGTGATGAATTTATAAAATTAATGTTAAAAATAAAATCAAAAAACAAAAAGATAACCTTGGTATTTCGATTGATAACCTGCTTCAATTACCTTTAAATTTTATGAATGCGCTCTGCAACTTTATAAATAGAATTTAAAAGAATGGGAAATTACCAATCGATATACTAACGATTTTAACTATGCCGTTGCCAAAAGTAAGTAAGCCAACGTGCGCCAGTGATTATAGATTAATCTCTATTATCCCCTCGTTTTTGAAGATAATAGAACGATTGATACTAGATCATTTAGAACGTATGTTGCCGGCTGATTTTGATTTATGTCAACATGGCTTTACGAAAGATAGATCGACAGCTACTAATATGCTTACTATGTGGAAACATGTAATTGAATTAGATGAGAATAAGTTAGATGCATTAATTGTATTTATAGATATCTCAAAAGCTTTTGACTCTATATCTTTTGATGCTATTTTGAATACGATTAGTTTGTTGAATATTGATCCGAATATTTTTAGATTACTTAAATACTATCTATATAATCGACGAATGAGTATTCAAGTAAACGATTTGATATCAAAATCGAAAAGAGTAACAAGTGGAATTCCACAGGGGATCAAGTTTGGGGCCAATTTTATTTAAAATCGTATTTGCACATTTGGAAACTAAGATCCTTAACGGTCGAGTTTGCAAATTCGCTGATGATTTAAAAATAATCTTTCCAATTGATCCAAAAAATGTCGAATTCTCCAAAAATAATGTGACATTAGATTTGTATGATTTGAGTAGATATTTGATTACACTAGGGCTGAGAATAAACAGTAAAAAGACGAGAGCTTTAAAAATAGGTAACAGAACAGACTTTCATTATGTTTATTTTCATGATGCTGTGATTAATGATGTGTGTGAGATTAAACTTATGCTAGAAATAAAGGATTTAGGCATAACTATTCAATGTACAGCTTCTGCTGAGAGACATATTGAAAGGATAGTAGGCAGTGCCAAGAAAAGATGGGCACTAATAAATCGAAATATCTTATCGAATAACATAAAGCTTAAAATGTATATAATATGGATTAGACCGATACTAGAATATGCTGTCGCTACTTGTAATCCATTAAAAAAGGGTTTGTCCAATAAGACAGAAGCTGTACGAAGAAAAGTTGTGAAACAAATTAGTCATATCTCCTGCACTATATACGCCACTAGATTACATTTTGTATCACTGCAAACTTTATGGTTTCGGATGGATGCATAAAAGTTTTCCATTTGAGCCAGTGGACTGGTGCCTATATGAATGCGATAAGAAAGAGTCATGAACTTAAAGCTAGATCTGGACATTTGGCAATATCTCCTCCCTTGGTAGTGAATGTTGCGAGCAAGTTATTCGCTTTTTCGAAAATCTACAAAATTTATAACCAATTGCCAAAGGGGCTTAGAGAAACGCCTCCATCTAAGATGTCTTTTAAATTTTTATCTACTGAACTAGAAAAAGTCTACAATCCTGCTGATATTTTTTATTTTGATTATGATAATACTTTCTCATGGTTGAATAAAAGACAAGGATAATTGTTATCGGAAACAGAATTTCTTGAGATATTTATTTCCAAGTTTTGTATTATTAAAATTGAAATGTTATGCATTATATCATCATGTTAGTCAACAATACATACAACCAATTGATAGTCATGGTTCTCATTTTTTTGCATAATGTTACACTCGAATTATACCTTAATTTTTCCTATTTTGATGATGAATCTATTATTCCTTACAGCCGAACTTTCTGATATTGATATATTGTACAGAACAATTAGTGAGATTTTTAAAATCAAGTTTGCAAGCTTGAAGAAAACACCAATCCCATTGTATTTAACCAGTCGTCGACAACATAACAAAACTACCGCCAGCCGCAACGCACTGACGCGTTTCGACCTTCCTTGATCATAATCAGAGTACGACGGCAAGGTCGAAACGCGTCAGTCCGTTGCGGCTGGCGGTAGTTTTGTTATGTTGTTCGACGACTGGTTAAATACAATGGGATTGGTGTTTACTTCAAGCTCGCAAACTTGATTTAAAGAATTGTTACCACCACCCGCGCAAACAATTATTGTTAAATTGTATTACCTATATATGTATATGTGGCGAAAGCTACAAACAGTTTATGTTCGTGACTGCATAGCAATTGTGCAGCCGACATTTCCAGTCAAGTTCAATGTATGCGAGACTGCTAGATGTGAGGGCCGCATATCTAAATTTGATTTCCATATAAAATTCAATGCGGTTTGATCCTCGATAGTCAGTTTGCCGTCGTACTCTGATGATGATCAAGGAAGGTCGAAACGCGTCAGTGCGTTGCGGCTGGCGGTAGTTTTGTTATGTTGTTCGACGACTGGTTAAATACAATGGGATTGGTGTTTACTTCAAGCTCGCAAACTTGATTTAAATATTTGTTACCACCACCCGCGCAAACAATTATTGTTAAACTAGTGAGATTTATTTATCTACATGAGACTAATTGCACATTTTTATGTGATGTGATAACTTTTTTTTATATTGTACATTTTACAATTTTATTATTTGATGGAACATGTGTGGTTTGAATCCAAATAAATATATTCTGTTCTATTCTATTTTAATTCATGTAGTAAAGGTTGTTTTCATATTTTAAAGAATGATAAAACTGATAACGATATATATATATATATATATATATATATATATATATATATATATAGACAATCAGATTTTAGGTTTTGCACCGCTAGTAGTCTGGCATTCATTGTACCTTTAGATACTGTTTGTTGCGGAGAACTAATATATATGCAATTATGTATTAGGTGTTGCGCAGCTAGTAACAAATTAGTTCAATTATGACAAGAAGGATAAACCAAAGACAGCATGAACGAAAAGTATAATCTCGTGACACTCGTTTCGTGCTTACTGGCGACTCATCAGTAGGAGCCAGTATTATGCCCTTTAACCACCATATATATTTGGGTGAGGTATGTGGGAAAATAGGACGGTACTGTCTTCGTTCTCTTCCTCTTATATAATACTTTTACTGACCTCTTTATCTTATTTCGTTGGATCGGTACGCTACGTATAGACGTGTATGGACGGCGTTGTAGATCTTTCATGCATTGAGATTTAATTGGGATTGAATCTAAAGAGGAGAACTATCAATGTTTCATCATTTTGTTTCCAATTTGTCGGAAGATTTACACTGAGTATGTTGTTGCTTGTTTCATGAGTCTGAAGAATGATGTCATCAGGTGGTCGAGATCGCAAATAATTACCTCCATTCAAAAAAAGTATTTATTCAACTTCTCTGTAGTTACCGAAATCGCTTAATTGACCTGGTGGACAGAATTCTTTCTGAACTACTTCGACTTGCATTTTGACTCACGCAGTAACAATTCCAGTTTTAAAAAAATTTCTTTAATAGGATATTCCGGCTGCCATTATCGGCAGCCTTCTTTAGTTGGCCCATCCTCATCTGTTTTACAAAAAAAAACAAATGAAGCAAGTTCGTTTTGTTAAACTGCTGTGAAACGACCAATGGCAGGAAACTGCCGATAACGGCAGGCGAAATATCGTATTAAAAAAGAGGGCAAATTGAAACATTACTGCAGCTGGCGGTAGTTTTGTTATGTTGTTCGATGACTGGTTAAATACAATGGGATTGGTGTTTAATTCAAGCACGCAAACTTGATTTAAAGATTTGTTACCACCACCCGCGCAATCAATTATTGTTTGAAACATTACTGCGTTAATCATAATGTAGTTCAGGTAATTTTGATTGACTCAGTTGCTCAGAAATATTTTTTTCTTTTAAAAAACTCAATTGATCGCCTTTGTTAAGACGCTGTGGAAATGGCGCCATCATATTGCGGCTGGAAAATTTTGGCATCTTGTAAATTTTTATCTTGAACTACATCTACATTTGCTCAGCGAAATCGATTATAGCGATACCAAGCGTACGGTTTTTTTGAACTATTTGAATGGTCATAGATAAATTCTGTGAAGTAAAATACGAATATATATATATATATATATATATATATATATATATATATATATATATATATATATATATATATATATATATATATATATACATATTACCCTTCCTATGTGCAGAAAAAGAAATTTTATCAGATACAAGAAACGCGCTTTCTCATTTTTCCTTAAGTATCTACTAATGAACACATCTTTATATAGAAATTGGAAGGCAAAACAAGATAGAAATATGTAAACATAAAAAGAGTACGAACACATCATTAGAGTGTGACATAAGTAAATGTGCTCAATATATATACGGTACGTGGATGATATATTTCTTGTAATTAAGAACAGGTCGCAATCACGAACATTGCTTAAAAGTTTCAACAATGCACATGAGAATATCGGCTTCCCGTCAGAGCACGACAAAGATGATCGTCTGCCTTTCCTAGATTTACTATTAAATAAAAAAACTAATGGTAAATTAAACAGAACAATTTATCATAAACCAACATGGTCTGCACAGTATTTGTATTACAGCAGTTTTGAACCGTTTCAATTTTATCAACAGTTCGTGGCTGCTTTTCAAGAAATGACAGGTTGGTTAGTCAAGATTCAAAAGAAAAAGAATATAATAAAGCAATTAACGATTTAATGTCTAATTGCTATCTCAGACAATTTATTGAATCAATTATTGAAAGGGGGGTTAAACAGAAACAGATTATTACGGGCCAGAACAGAAAGCAGTCTACCTGAACATCCCATTTAAGGGGGATGCAGTTTCCCGAATGGCACAAAAGAAAGTTGAAGCAGCATTAACACGCACAATTAATGCAGCTAAACTACGAGTGTTATTTAGGGTAACACACTTGCCTTTACAAGCAATCAAAGAGAAACAGCCGTTAATGTCGATATTAAATATTATTTACCAATACGCATGCGCAAGTTGTCTATCAACTTACGTAGACCGATCGAATGAGAGAAAATTGCAAATTAAACGCCTGTTTTAAATCAAAAAGTGAATACATGTCTGCAATTGCGCAAAATAACGTCGAAACATCGCACGTATGTTCTCAAGACGTAGCATTGAAAATAATTACTAAATGCAATAACAGAAGGGAGCTAGCCACATAAGAAGCCTTAGGGATAAACAAATTGCAGTAGGATTTATGTAAGCAGAAAAAGCATGTTCAGGCATTGAGCTTGAACTGGATGTGACGCACGCAATTGCTTGGTTTCCGTTTTTTCAATTCCAATTTATAGATAAAGATAAGTTCATTAGTAGATATTTAAGGAGATAATGAGAAAAAACGTTTCGTGTGTCTGGTAAAATTTCTTTTTGTTTTTGCACTATAGGAAGGGTAAATGAATTTTATTAAAGAATTTCTAAAGAATATATATATATATATATATATATATATACTTATATATAAGAAAATATTTTTAAAAATGGTGAAAATAGAAACGATCAATATATATATATATATATATATATATATATATATATATATATATATATATATATATATATATGGATTGCAGTTAGATCCTTGCTTGTCAGTTTGCCGTCGTACTTTGACAATGATCATGGAAGGTCGAAACGCGCCAGTGAATGTGACTGATGGAGGTTTGCTATGTTGTTCGACGACTGGTTAAATGGAATGTGTGTTTACTTCAAGCTCGCACACTTGATTTAAGGAAGATAATTAACTTCATTTTTTATTTGCATTTTCCCACTCAATATAGGTTTTCTTTTATTGCTGATTAGTAAGTTAAATTATTTTTTAGCGTTTTTGCGAGCATTAATTTCTTTAAATACTAAAAAAGGAAAAACTATTTTATATCCGTTATTCTTTCTTCTGTATTTCTTCACAGGCAAACACAATGAGAACAGAGATGCTGACCACCAAAATTATTCTTACTGTCCACCACAAATGTGAATGCAAGCCAGTGTAAGTAAAGTTCCATTAATTTATGAAATATATCTATTAGAAAGCAGTTAAATGCGGTGATGTCCCACTGCTCGACATAGAATGAAATTATTTGCTTAAGCAATTGTACGTAGTGAACCTATTGATACAGTCTTTTTAAGCGGTTTTAACGACTGACATTGATTGGTTACTCAAATAGGATTACGCTACTTTATTTGACACGTCTATTTCGGAATTTATTACTTTAGCCACTGAGCCGTCCTGCTGCACGCTACACGCAACTTTCAGTTATATACGAACTAATGTTTCTTGGCTAGCCTTTCCCTTAGGTGGAGCCTACAGGCCATTTCTGTATACCTAAATCTCCATTTAACCACCATAAAATCAGTTGTTATCACTACAAGCACAACCAATGTTCGTTATATTATTTTAAATAAGACTAGTTTATACTAATACACATGCTTGATAATTAGCCAATTTTTCTCTAGGTAAGCTTTTATTCCGATGTTTATAGGACTATATAGTTGTGTATAATCTTGAATGCGTACACACACACACACACGCACAATGTGGCACTTTGAGTACTTGATAGTCTTAAGCTAATGTGCACGTCAAATTTTAAGTTGCATTTATCGTTATAAGTTTTATTAAAAGTTAAGCATTCTACACAGATCTATGGTTTTGGCATTTCAAATGAGTACACATTATTGAAATTCGTAGAGTAAATTTAACTAAAGATACTCAATATTGATTAAAAACTAGTTAAACAGGTTATTTTAAATTATTTTGAAAATAAAGGTAATATAATTCGAGATAGATACGGATATGTGTGCCTAAATGGACATTTCTGGTCTGGAATTTTCGAAAATCATTCTGAAATTTCACAAATATGTATCTTTAAAAAAAGCAATATCATATTCTACTGGTTTAACATCTAATATCATTATATATATATATATATATATATATATATATATATATATATATATATATATATATATATAAATATATGTTTAAACTAAATTATTTCCATTGTTTTTTTGAATATATATATATATATATATATATATATATATATATATATATATATACATATTTGTGAAATTTCAGAATGATTTTAGAAAATTCCAGACCAGAAATGTCCATTTAGACACACATATATCCGTATCTATCTCGAATATATATATATCGAGTGGTGAGGGGACACCACTTGTACCAAATTCCCAAGAAACTCCATGAATATCAATGGAGCCGGCTTATCCTCCAAAAGGAGTCAGCCGCAGTAAACATAAACAAACATATATATATATATATCAATTTGTCTGTATAAACTAAACATTGTATAATATAACAAATGCAATTCTTCCATTTTTTCGCAATCTCTACATCTGCTGTCCAGAGTTTTGCAGAAGACCGTGTTCAAACCGAAGCAAGAATCCGTCTCTATCAACTGTGTGAATCTTTCACATGCAAACAGAAATATATATGTTCACAGATAAATAAACTCAGAAATATATACATGAATGCATCTATGCATATATGCATGCATATCTTATATATACTTGCATGCGTGCACGCATAAATTTTGCACCCATACACACATGTAAACATACGTCCATACATGCATACATACACACATCTATACATAAATGCACCCATACATACATACTTACAAATATACACACATGCATACATACATACATAAATACATATATACTCACAAACAAACATGCATACATACATTCATAAATAAATACATAAATACAAACATACATTCACATACACACATACACACACACATATATATATATATATATATATATATATATATATATATATATATATGTGTGTCTAATTAGGAAGATAAAACTAATTAATAACAAAATGGGTAATAGGCATTTATTTCGAAAATATTAATCTTTCATTTATATACATTCTGGGTTTTCATTTGATTATGTAGGTGGCAACAAATCTGACTCAAATGAAAACCCAGAATGTATATAAATGAAAATATGGTAGAGCGAAGTTTAGTATTCTCGAAATAAATGGCCATTATCCACTTTGTTATTAATTTGCTTGTCCTTCCTAATTAGAAATATACTGAGTAATATTCGAAGGCAATGGAGATAATAGAAGATATATATATATATATATATATATATATATATATATATATATATATATATATATATATATACATGCATTTATACATAAATACATACATTGGCCTATTTAAATTTTGTTTTAAATAAGAAAATTGCCAAGTTAATGAAAATATGAATGAAAATCATCATTTGTTGTCGAAACTTGTTTAAATAATTAAACTTGTGTGATAAATCCTACGTTGTTAGGCTCGATGCCTGAATTACTTTTGAATGATTCTGACTTCGAAATATCACCTCGAGTGGCAGTTCGTAAGTTTTAAAACAGTTTCGCCCAGCAGAGCTGTATTTTCTCCTCATGTTCAAAACCGGAATATGGCGCATGTAGATGGAAATTCAACCTTGAGGAAAAGCAAATAAATATTAGTCAAAATGAAGGTGAATAATACGAAAGATATTAGTCTGTCATGATGGGCTCGAAGTGCTCATTAAAGGTACTGTTTGTAATCATTGCAGGTTATTGCATTGAATCGCGCTCAGTAAAGTTCCGTTGCAGATCTGTGGTGGAGTTATATTATTCACAATCTATTTTGCCTTTATTGGATGTTAACCGCTACACTGATTACCTTAATCAGTAATAAGGGGGAAACTTGAATAAAAACCATATCGCTTTTGTTACCTACGATTGTAGCCTATAGGGAACAGTAGGCGAGTTCAACAATTGTTTTTTTTCGCGCTAACATATTAATGCAGTTACTACGGGGTAGTGAAACGGCATTTAAAAAAAGTAGATTATGTAATGCTGTTTATGAAGTATACGATGATGTTCAACATTTTCTGCGTTTTTTATTTCTCAGTAATATTCAGGTATGACAGTAAATGTGTAAACCAGTGTCACGACGCATAATATGTTGGCTTTCCACTGTTACCATTTCTTTAATTTACTGTTTTAATTAAGGAAACGAATTTGTCTTTAAAGGCTGGTGAATTATATAATGTACGATTTTTTTTATTTTTTGGGTCGCAATTCGTAGTAATTTTTTTCTCAAATTAAAGCATTTCGTGCAAAATATTGCACAGAAATCAAAGCGAAGCTCATCCGATCATGTACTTAAAAATTATTAAATCAAATGTTGAATTGAGTTGAAGCTACTTAATTTATGAAGACTAATAGCTCTCTTAACCACGACTGGCTGTTCACTAGATAGGCGTGTGTCATTTATATATTTCTACACGCGTACCCTCATCAAAGTTTCTGTCCAAACATCGCTTTCTAATTTAATCGGACGTTCAGAAATGTCAAATCAACACACGAGTATTTTTCAGTCAAAAATTTGAGTCTAGGAGATATACCTTTTCATCCTCCTCCTAATTCCAAATAATCCAAAACTCCTACGTAAAGTTTTGGATTCATTGGTGTCAATACTGAGACGTTCTATCCTTGCAAGGCATGAAGATATTCGCCATTGGAATTGCCGATAGTTGACAATGATAAATATAATGGAGTTGACGAACGCATGCAGAGCTTCTGCATATTTTATATTTAGGAAGGAATTTTATCAGCGAGTTAGTAATGTTACAATAGAGAAACCATTGTCAGTTCCAATAACAAAAATCTTCATGCATGACATGGAGAACATTAAACTCTTAGGCACAGCACCGATAAATCCGAAACTATACGTGCGATTGTTGAATGGCATATTCGTTTCTTTGAATCGTGGCGAGGATGAAATGATAACGTGCTTAAATTTAACCAATCACGATAGTGAACTGAAATTTACCATTGAAAATGTTTCCTGTGGTGAATTACTATGTTTTGTGTCAAATTAATTAGCAATAGCATTAAATTTGAATGATATGTTCATACGAAGAGTACTTAATTGGTTACCTTCAAGTCAAATCATGCCCGTAGAATGAAAATAAGTATCGTAAAATCAATGACAATTAGAAGCCTGAGACCAACAGACAAAAAGCATAGAGTGATTGATTTAGCTAGTCTGTGGTGAATATTCAGTGCTAATAAGACCAAATTTGATGGGCACCATGGGTATAGTTAGCCATAATTGGAATTAAGTGAAGGTAGATAGCACGGAAGAGGAGCAAATGGTCATGGTAATTCTTGACGATAAACTAAGCATGAAAATAAAATCAGTAGCAACGACATATATTATATCTACCATTTTAAAACAAACTTTTACCCAGAGCACTAAGCTTCTCCACCAAGAGGAGAAATATGCTCCTTTGGAAATATCAGGTGTGTACGAAATGTCATGTAATGAGTTTTTTAACAATAATTGCTTGCGCGGGTGGTGGTAACAATTCTTTAAATCAAGTTTGCGAGCTTTAAGTAAACACCAATCCCATTGTATTTAAACAGTCGTCTAACACCATAACAAAACTACCGCCAGCCGCAACGCACTGACGCGTTTCGACCTTCATTGATCATCTTCAGAGTACGACGGCAAACTGAATATCGAGGATCAAACCGCATTGAATATATATGGAAATCAAATTTAGATATGCGGCTCTCACCTCTAGCAGTCTCACATACATTGAACTTGACTGGAAATGTCGGCTGCACAATTGCTATGCAGTCACGAACATAAACTGTTTGTAGCTTTCGCCACATATACATATATAGACAATACAATTTAACAATATGTGTTTGCGCGGGTGGTGGTAACAATTCTTTAAATCAAGTTTGCGAGCTTGAAGTAAACACCAATCCCATTGTACTAACAGTCAAGTTCAATGTATCCGAGACTGCTGGAGGTGAGAGCCGCATATCTAAATTTGATATCCAAACTTGATTTAAAGAATTGTTACCATCACCCGCGCAAACAATTACTGTTAAATTGTATTGCCTATATATGTATATGTGGCGAAAGCTACAAACAGTTTATGTTCGTGACTGCATAGAAATTGTGAAGCCGACATTTCCAGTCAAGTTCAATGTATGCAAGACTGCTAGATTGGAGAGTCGCATATCTAAATTTGATTTCCATATATATTCAATGCGGTTTGATCCTCGATAGTCAATTTGCCGTTGTACTCTGATAATGATCAAGGGAGGTCGAAACGCGTCAGTGCGTTGCGGCTGGCAATAGTTTTGTTATGTTGTTCGACGACTTGTTAAATACAATGGGATTGGTGTTTACTTCAAGCTCGCAAACTTGATTTGAAGAATTGTATGGAGTTTAACGGCCAAACGGGCTGTAAGCGAGCCCATAACGACAGAACGCGCAATATACATTTGTTTGATATTCTAAATTTTTAAAACAGGTTACCTTGTCCAAAACGCTATACATCTGAGTTTAAATACGTTTTCTGTGATTCATAAGCATAAAGCAAATGATTTATAGACGTATACATCAACAATTATAGAACGCTTTATGGTCCTACATCAGGATTTTACTACATCTTAGCTCAAAGTCAGTTTTAAAGCTGCTAAGTGGTGTTTCTCTGGGTGGATAGGGGGCTTGAATTAAATTCAGAAATATTGATAATCAAATCTGTAGTAAGTCAGTTCTTTCAGACTGCAAAGTAGAATTGAATGGTTTTGTCGTAAGAGGTCACAAACATCTATTTCTCGCAAACAAGAAAATATGATTAATATCACTTCTATGATTTAGTCTACTTTGTGCGTACTACTGGCTTTCTTCTGTTTCATTGCTTCCTCTTTTCATAGCTATTGAGCAGTGCTATAATTGAGCTAATCACAATCTTTATTATAATATACCAGTCGTCTCTAATGGCATTTGACAACCACATTGCAGATTCTCGTCGGAATTTAGCAGTCCAAATCTAAATAACCGGAGGAATGGCGACAGAGTACATTGGTGCCTGAAAGCCAGATGATTCGGTCAGACAATGTTTGTTAGTAAAACGAATATTGGTTGCGGGGCCGGTGATAACAATTATTATAATCTAGTTTGTGATTTTTATATTAGCACCTGACCCATTAATTAATTACATATATCAGTATAAACTAAGAATTGTATAGTGTAGAAAAGGCAATTCATCCAGTAGACCGGATTCGTCCTTATTAGGGAGTCATCACGTACTAGCCAGAATGTGCCGCAGACAGTGCTCGAACCTGGACACGTCTGCTTTGGAATCTAGTGCTCTAACCACTGAGCCACACTGCCGCACACTACGTTACACACAGTTTTCAGTTATATGCTAACTAATGATGAGTTACCAATAAGGACGAAATCGGTCTACTGGATGATTTTCCGTTCCCACACTATGTAATACTTATTTGCATACAGACAAATGTATGTGAATAATGGGTCAGGTATTTGTATCAAGATCGCAACCTTGATTAATGTAAGCATTCTTTGAGAGTCTAAAAATCGGTTGCTCTGGTTAGACAAACAGTATCTAAATGTTTGTTAGTGTGAGGTGGCAAATTACGTTAGAGAAAGAAAGCGTTTTATCTAGACATTCGTCTATTTAGTGTTCATTTATAGTTCAAATATAATTATGAATTTTACTTTTTGTTATTCAAAAATGAAACATCGGTTATCAATGCTGATAATGATGATGATGATGATGATGATGATGATGATGATCATGATCATGATGATCATGATGATGATTATGCTGATAATCATGATGATGATGATGATGATGTTGATAATCATGATGATGATGATGATGATGATGATGATGATGATGATGATGATGATGATGATGATGATTATGATGATGATGATGATGATGATGATGATGATGATGATGATGATGATGATGATGATGATGATGATGATGATGATGATGATGATGATGATGATGATGAATATTGTGCCAGTTATATAGTGGCTGAGTTTAAATTTCGGTTTTGCTACTTTCAATTTTGAATGATTTCCAAATAATGGGCATTTTGCTTGCTTTTCTTTAATATACATTGCATTAAACGAACATTGGTTGCGCGGGTGGTGATAAAAATTAATATAATCAAGGTTGCGTTCTGGTGTTTATATCAAGACCGCAACCCTGATTATAATAATACATAGCATAGTTAGTAACAGATTAGTTGCCTAATATATTAGACGCTTCTGACTGGCAAAATATTCGTCACCACCATAAATATAAAGCCATGGAAAGTATGGTTTTGTTAAAACTCTAGCCAATATTCCCGTATACACTTTGTGAAAGCCCTGCAAGTTTGCAATCATTTAGTTCAGTTGTGACCAGAAGGATAAACCAAAGGCAGCATGAACGGAAAGTATACTCTCATTCACATTCGTTTCGTGCTTACTGGCGACTCATCAGTAGGAGCCGGTATTACGCCCTTTAACCACTATATATTTGGTAGAAGAATGTGGAATAATAGGACGGTACAATCGCCTAGACGAATGTGCAAACCTGTAATAGTGAAGCTAACATAATCTTAAGTCAACGACAATAATGACTTCACGTTAACTCACACTATATAATATATATATATATATATATATATATATATATATATATATATATATACCGAGCCCTACTGACATTGACTATGGTTATTCTGTTATAACCGATGATCTTCTTAAATTGGATAGAGTGCTCGATACTAAATTATGATTGAGTCGAAGATGTATACCAACCCGATGGATAAATTTATGCTAAGTTCAATCGCTAAATTGAGAATTACAACAATTTCCGAACACCTGTTACTCCAGGTTCAGTTGTGACCAGAAGGATAAACCAAAGGCAGCATGAACGGAGAGTATACTCTCATTCATTCGTTTCGTGCTTACTGGCGACTCATCGAGTAGGAGCCGGTATTACACCCTTTAACCACTATATTTGGTAGAAGAATGTGGAAAAATAGGACGGTACAATCTCTAGACGAATGTGTAAACCTGTAATAGTGAAGCTAACATAATCTTAAGTCAACGACAATACGACTTCAATGCTAACTCACACTATATAATATATATATATATATATATATATATATATATATATATATATATACCGAGTCTGTAAAGGATACTAACACTATGGCTATTGTGTTAGTAACTGATACCTTTTTTAAATTGATGAGTACCGGATACTAACACTATGGTTTCCGAGTCAGTACATGATACCAACCTGATGGATATAAATTTATGCTAAAGTTCACCCAAATTGAGAATTACAACAATTTCCGAACACCTGTTACTCCGAACAAACCAAACACTCTGGCCTTCATCGATATCAGTTATCACATTTCGCGGTAAGCATGACATCATTCAATTCAATATATTACAGTTAAATACATGGTTGAAGAACTAATATATATGCAAGTGTCTTATTAGGTTTTGCGAACAGTAACAAAGTGGTTGATTGTGACCAAGAAGGATAAACCAAAGGCATGAACGAAAGTACTCTCCCATTCACGATGGTTTCGTAGCACTGGCGTGACTCATCAGTAGGAGCGGTATTACGCCTTAACCGCTATATATATTTGGTAGAAGAATGTGGAATAATAGGACGAATACAATCTCCTAGACGAATGTGTAAACCTGTAATAGTGAAGCTAACATAATCTTAAGTCAACGACAATACGACTGTCAATGCTAACTCACACTATATAATATATATATATATATATATATATATATATATATATATATATATATATATATATATACCGAGTCTGTAAGGATATTAACACTATGGCTATTGTATTTAGTAAGTGATACCTTTTTTTAAATCGTTGTGTACCGGATACTAACACTAGGTTTCCGAGTCGGTACTGTACTGAACCTGATGCGATATAAATTTATGCTAAAGTTCACTAAAATTGAGAATTACAACAATTTCCGAACACCTGTTACTCCAGTTAAACCATACTCTGGCCTTCATCGATATCAGTTATCACATTTTGCGGTAAGCATGACATCATTAATTCAATATATTACAGTTAATGCATTTGTTGCGAAGAACATATGCATTATGTATTAGGTTTGCGAACCGTAACAAATTAGTTCAGTTGTGATCCAGAAGGATAAACCAAAGGCAGCATGAACGGAAAGTATACTCTCTCATTCACATTCGTTTCGTGCTTACTGGCAGACTCATCACCAGTAGGAGCCGGTATTACGCCCTTTACCACTATATTTTTGGTAGAAGAATAGTGGAATAATAGGACCCTTTGGTTTTATCCTTCTGGTCACAACTGAACTAATTTGTTACTAGGTTCGAAAAACCTAATACATACTATACATATATTAGTTCTCTCGCAAACGAAACAGTATTTGAATCTGTAGTATATTGAATTGAATGAGCGTCATGCTTACCGCGAAATGATGTCAATGACTTTATGATGGCCAGAGTATCTATTTAACTGGAGTACCAGGCTATTCGGGAAATTGTTGCATTCCTAAGCGACTCTGCTGCGTAAATGTATACGTCAGGTTTGTATCATGTACCGGACTCGGGAAACCATATGTTAGTATCCAGGTACTCATCAATTTAAAAAAGGTATCGGTTACCAACACGTAATAGCCATGCTAGTGTCCTTTACGGACTGTATCGTTGTTGCTATATATATATATATATATATATATAGTATATATATATATAGTATATATATTATATAGTGTGAGTTAGCATTGACATCGACATTACATTACGTTAGCTTCACTACATTGACAGGCTTCACACATTCGTCTGAGAGATTGTATATATCCCTATTCACGTCTACTTTCACCAAATATATGAGTCGTCTATTAGGGCGTAATACTCGTATACTACAATTAAGTACGCCAGCAGGAAAATAGTGAATGCAGAGATTACTTTCCGTTCATGCTGCCTTTTTGGCTTTATCCTTTCTGGTCACAACTGAACTAATTTGTTACTAGATTCGCAAAAACCCCTAATACATACTTCACATATATAGATCAGATTCTGCAACAAACAGTATTTAACTGTAATTTGCAATCATTTGCCTGAAAATGCGCATACACACACGCATACACACACTAATACACACACACACGCATACATACACACATATACATCACTACACCTATGTGTTTATTTTCTACACAGTAAATCCATATGCGACTGTCAGAACGAAGACCAGTTAAATGCCAAAATTCTAACTTGTCATATGACTTGGCATCACTTGTTTTTTTCATCCTTCTGTTACTCCTCATTTCTGACGTTTTCACGACAATGCATGAAGCTACCAAAATGTAACAGGTTCAAAAGTAAAGGCCTGTTGATAAGGAAAAGCCTAGCCTCTGGTCGGTATACAGTTTAAACAAGTACACTACGTTAGTTTAAAATCGCCAAACAAATTTTAATCGTGTCTAGTTGTTAATAAAAGATCGGAGTTGACTATTTACAGATTTTTGTCAAAATGACACTTCCGGATTTCAACATGACAGAAAAAGCTATTCGTATAATGGTGGTGTAAATGAAACCACGAGCAGATCTTGTGGTATAGGGGATAGACTGTGTGGCACTGAAACAAAAAGACGCGAGTTTGATTCTTGCACGTGGAGGTTCTCATGTTAATACAAGGTATTATCTATATATCGATGAAACAGTTATCAGGTAGTTGGAGTGCATTTGTTGTGCCACAATATGTCTAATTTATATCAACAACAGTTACTTAGGTAACTACATCTTCTAGCTCAATCTCACTGACTTCACAAATATACACTGAATTGAAGTATTACGGCAGGATTTTATTGTGTATTTGTTAGCATTATAAAATTAACAATGCATAAGATAGCGATGACAAATCTCCAGGTGAACCAGTATTTTCTTTATTGGACACTCATCAAGGTCTCTGCTGAACTTCCGCAACCAGGGCTCACACCGCTTTCGGCCACCCAATTTGTGCACTTTATGCAATGTTCAGTCAGTCTTTCTTTCAATTAAAGCCTATTTGACATCGATTTCGGACCATAACTCTAACTGGCTAGCCCCGACCTATAATTATACAACACAAACCATGTTACCTGTAGAAGTCATAAAAAATTTGAGTATTATGACAGATTTTTTTTTAAACGTACATAAGTCGTCTGTATAAATTAATCATTTCGTCATTTAAAAAGTGCGTTTCAGCAAGTAGTCCGATCTCGTTTTTATCGGGAACCCATCAATTACATGCCAGATTTACCAAAAAGCGTAGTTAAAAAAAAAATTGCATATAGTGCGCGGCTTGGGTGGCATAGTGGATGAGTTGGAAAACTCCAAAGCAAATGTGAGCCGGTTCGAGCAAATAATTGTTAAATGCCTAACAAGAACAAAGTAGGACTACTTGATGAATTGCATTTACTTACTGATGCAAAGTTTAGTTTATTTTTTTCGAATTGTGTATAATTCTGTTCTTGCCATAATAATTCATTTGATTGCGGTTTGACAGATTGGGAGTGGCTAGTTAGAAATTTAGAGTAAGGAATTCCAAAGTTGATACGTCCAGGTTCGCGCCCTCTCAGCGGTAATTTTTGTAGAGTAACTGAAGAGTTCGCAATAAGGAGGAAACAGGTATACTCATTGAATTGCCTTTTCTACACTATACAGTACTTATTTTATACTGACCAATGTATATAAATAACAGATAATGTGCTTATATCAAGATCGCAACCTTGATTAAAGTAATTGTTATCACTGCCTCGCAACCAATATTTATTTAATTATATAAATGTTCAATTCAATACTACTTCCCCATGTAGCGTATTATCTGTTGTGTAATGACAGATTGGGGATGGCTAGTTGGAACATGAGGTTTAAATGGATACTATATAGGCTCCACTTAACTTAAGTGTCAACAAAAACATTAGTGGGTATATTTCTGATACTTTTACGTCGTGTGCGACAGGATTCGTTTAATAGTCCAAAGCAAATTTGCGCCTGTTTTCGAGCTCCGTTCACGGAAAATTCCGACAATCACTTGACGAGTTCCCAAAAAGAAGAAAGCCGTTCCATTTGACGAATTGCCTTTGCAGCCATTTGAACGGAAAGTTTTTACTAACGACACACACATATGTATGAATATATATATATATATATATATATATATATATATATATATATATATATATATATTATGTCCATTGCCTTCAAATATGACACGAGGTACATTTCTAATTAGGAAGAAAATGCACATTAATAACAAAGTGGAAATGGCCATATATATATATATATATATATATATATATATATATATATATATATATATATATATATATATATATATATATTTACTTTATATACTTACTTTTCTGAAACACCTTACCATTTATTTAAATTTATTATTTAGTATAAACAAAGCATTGTATAGTGTTGAAAAGGGAATTTATACAGTAGATCGGTTTCATCCTTATTAGGAACTCATCACGTACTATCCTTTATTTGCAATGACAGGGCTCGAATCCTGGCACATCTGCTTCCAAATCTGGTGCTACCCTGTCTCACAATATACACAATTTTCAGCTGTATACTAACTAATGTCTCTTTGTTAACCTTTCCTTTGTGTGGATCCTATATGGCGTCCCTTTATTCCTTAATTTCTAACTAACCATCCACTATCTGTCATTATACAAGAGACACCACACTATTTGCGGAAGTGGTATTGAATTGAACATATATGTAATCTAGCGATTTGTAACCTTTCTCTATTTAATGTAACGTAAAAAATATTCAATGGAGCTTTTAAAAAATAAGGTAAATAGAGTACTAAATTAAGTGCCGTCACAAATTCTAATAGATAGGTTTTATTTCATGTTAATCTCCTTTAGCGTGCTAGAAATTTTTTCGTATGATACATAAAAAAATTTAAAAAAATTCTCTACCAGTTTCATAAAACATACTGTTTTACTTAGGTTACCGTTGAATAAAATACGCAGACGAGAATATCATATTAATGATGATTAGAACACTCAATTAAAAAGAATATCAAAAATCCCCATTTTTCAACGTGACCTTTGTGTTTATATACTTAACTTCGATAAAATAAATCAATTCTCAATGATCTTTTTCGTGATTTTTTGGTTATGTTGAATTTTAGTAAACTGTAAATTGTTCGCTTCAGATCGATTTCATATAACACTCCGAATTAAAACTAAGTTTTTATCTAATAATATCACACGGTTAATCTAATAAAGCCCACTGTACTGATGTTGAAGGATCGTAAATTTCTCGGTCTGTAGTTTTATTGGCAAAACATTACACACAGTTAATAGTTTGAATGAATATATTGAAAATTTGTTTATCCAATGTTCCCAACCATGAAAAAATTATTTTATTAAGATGCTGATATTACAGAACATTTTCCGCATTAACTGCTGATTGTTTAATGCATGCAGCTATCTTATTCAACACCTTTTCTTATTCAAATGATTGCCATTTGGAGGCATGAATTTTAGTGACCAATTTGACTAAATTCGATCGTTACGTTTGTACTTCGATGTATTAGATATGCTGCTAATGAGGGTTGTTACCATGTAGATAGTCTTAGTTAATTTGGTCGTCAATATGTGCGAGCTTGCTTTACACATTTTATTTCATTATCGGTAATTAACTAATTATGCCAGGATTCTAAGTAATTATCTAAGAAATAAATTTATCGAAGATTAAAATCTATTTATCAGTACACTTTAACAATAGTTATTTGGCAGTTTGGCCAAAGTAAGCAAGCTGAAAGAGCTGGTGTTCAGAATTGCTATTCATTGTCAATTTTTGTTGAATTCTACCAATCAACGAAACAATGACTTTGGCGTTCTTCATAGTTATGGTGAAGAGTATGTATAATAAGTTGGCTTTGAATTGGAATTGCCGAAGACTTTATATACAGTCGAATGTTTTACTACGTGATTACACTTATGCATAAGCGATTGTACTGCTTATCCATCACACATTTCCTAATCAAATATATTTTGGATTTTTGGCGTAGTCCTTTCTATATATATATATATATATATATATATATATATATATATATATATATATATATATACCTATATATATATATTTGATTTATGTCATGATTAACGCGAAATGCGTAACTGATATCAGTCAAGACCAGATTGCGTGGATTTGCTTGAGTAACAGGTGTTCAAAATTTATTGTAATTCACAATTTTGATGAAATTTGGCCTATTCAGAATTCAGTATATTGATATCGAGTGGTTGCTTGGTATTTTGGAACCTCTGTGTAGGTACAAACTCTAGTATCAGTATATTTTCTATAATTAATATTTAGATACCATTTTTCGCGTACTAATATATATACAATTGCGCATTAGGTATTGTGCGCCTAGGAAAAAAATTCTTCAACATTGACAAGAAGGATAAAACGAAATCAGCATTAACGGAAAGTATAATCCTGTGTGCACATTCGTTTCGTGCTTACGTATTAGGAGAAGTCGGTATTATGCCCTATACCTACCATAAATTTTTGAATTGTATTTGCGGAGTGCTAGCTTCATATATTCCAATGCCGAGTTTTGCGTACGCGGGTAATAGCAATGCACTGACAGCTTCACAAAGATCCGATTGATCACAATTTCCAATTTTGCTTTGTCTTTGATCGGGTTGACTTCTTATTAGTTCCAATTGAAATGCGGTTCTATCACACACCTGCAAAACAAAGATGTGATAGACCCGCATTTCCATTGGAACTAATAAGAAGTCAACCCGATCACAGACAAAACAAAATTGGAAATTGTGATCAATCGGATCTTTGTGAAACTGTCAGTGCATTGCTATTATCCGCGTACGCAAAACGCGGCATTAGAATAGCATAAATTTTGTTGAGGAATGTGGGGCAACTGGACAGTAAAATCTTCTATCCAAATGCGTAAACCTCCAACAGTGGAACTAACTTCATATAAAGTCATTGACAATGCGACTTCATAGCTAGATCACTTTTTATATTATATATGCCGAGCCTCTTACTAGGTGGCAACACCTAATATGGAATCGCCTATGCGTTTGTTCTTCGCAAAGAACAGTGCCTAATTGTTATGTATCTAATTTAATGATTTCATGATTACTACAAAAAGTGATAACTGATATTGATCAGAGCCACAAAGTGTTGAGTTTCGGGAGTAACAGATTTTTAGTAGTAGTTTTAATTCTCAATTTTAATGAAATTTAGCATACCTTCAAATCCATTGTGTCGGTACCATGAACCGGCTAGGAAACCATATTTTTCGTACCATGTACCTATTCGGCACCATAGCGTTGGTATCAGGTACCGAATCAACAACCGCAATGTTGGTGTCCTTCATAGGATTAATTAATATATATTATATTTAGTCAGATGGATTTGAACTCGCTTTCTCGAAGACTCTATATGAAGTTCGCTTCACTACTGCAGGTTTACACATTCGTCTAGGAGATTGTACCATTCAATTGTCCCACATTCCTCACCTAAGTATATGGTGGTTATGGGGCGAGATACCAGCTCCTACTAATGCGTCGCTAGTAAGCACGAAAAGTATGTGCACATGGTATTATACCTTCTGTTCATGCGGAGTTTGGTTCAGTCTGTCGGTTCTAATTTGTTGCAGTGTTCAGAACACAAAATGCGTATTCAAAAGTTGTTTTCTTGTTTCGATTGGGTAATTTTTACAAATTTTGCGTCCAATTTGGCACCAATTTCGCTTTAAAAATGCATTGCTTTTGTGTATTAATTTCGCCCAAGTTTAATTCCAAAAGCACGAAAGTATTATTAATCTTTTCAGGTATTGTATTCAAGGGCAGATTATGGCGCTTTAATTTTATTTGTTTTATTGAATATTTCACACATTTCAGTTGCATTAATAGAAAATGCATTCCTCCTCTGATATTGCAAAACATCACAACGACGAGCTGCAGATGTGTGTGTCCGCATGGCGACAGAAGTTGTCAGCGTAAACTGGATGGAGTTGAAGAATTTGAACCACACCAGTAAGAACAGCATTAATATTACTTTTAAAAATTTGGAAATTTATGTCCAAATATTTTTAGCGCAATATTCAAATAAAACATTTTACAAAACCAGGTTAGGGAAGCGTAATTAATCTGTTACCCTTTCGCATATTCCATTCATTCATAGAATATATCCAACCAATTTAAAAAAAATTCTAAAAATCATGGTGTATGGAACGCAACTATTTATAAAGTCAACTCGAGGGAATTATTATTCATTGCGCATCATCTTAAAGCCTGTTATTTTTCTCTGAATAAGGTATGCCCATTTGGCTTTAAAGGTATAAGTCACCAGAAATTTACGTTCAGTCTCACAGTTAAAATAAACCACCCAAGACTACAAAACTGTATGTTAAAATCGTTCCATTAAAGAATGAGTATAAGACTAAACTGTAGTAAATTAAGTCGGCTATAAACTAAAAGGTTAAAAAAAGAAATTTACTAGACTAAGTTAACCGTAATTAAATTAAGTTAAGCCTAAGAGCAACGGATAAATGCCCACAATCGGCCGATCATAATTCAATTAAAATTTGCATAATAAGCAATATTTAATTACTGTGTTCTCCACATGTGGGCTTTAACTATTTTCATATCACATACAAATATACATACATTTATATATACATACCTAAATACATATATGCATATATTTAAATTTATAAATGCATGCATACATACATAAAACCATACATAGATCCAAACATAAATACATACAGGCATAAATACATAAACGTACAAACATACATACATACATTTATATATACATATATATATATATATATATATATACTTACATAAATGCAAACGTTCATTCAAAATACATACATACATACATACATACATACATGCATACATACATACATACATACATACAGACATACATACATGCATACATACATACATACATACATACATACATACATACATACATACATACATACATACATACATACATACATACATACATACATACATACATACATACATACATACATACATACATACATACATACATACATACATACATACATACATACATACATACATACATACATACATACATACATACATACATACATACATACATACATACATACATACATACATGCATGCATACATATATACATACATACATAAATACATACATACATTCATACATATATACATACATACATAAATACATACATACATACATACAAATATACATTTATACATACAACATGCATACATAAATAAAAATATATACATATGCAAACAAGCGCACGTAAATACATAAAAACCTAAATATATACGGACATACATATATACATTCAAACTTACATACATACACATATACATACACACTTATTCTAAAACATGCATACATATCTAATTATATAGTTACATACATATATAAATAAACACATACGTACATGCGAAATTATATACATACAAACATAAATGCATGCATACATGAATACGTAAACGAACAAACACACACTCACACACATAAATATATATATATATATATATATATATATATATATATATATATATATATATGTACATACATACATGCAAATATCCATACAAAATACATACATACATGCATATATACAAATATATACATATGTAAACATGCATACATTTATACATGAAAACAAACATACATGCATTCATACGAAAATAAATACATACCTATATATATATATATATATATATATATACTATACATACATACATACATATACATTACATATATACATACGTACATACATACATACATATATACATACATATATACATACATACATACATACATACATACATACATACATACATACATACATACATACATACATACATACATACATACATACATACATACATACATACATACATACATACATACATACATAAATACATACATAGATACATACATACATACATACATACATACATACATACATACATACATACATACATACATACATACATACATACATACATACATACATACATACATACATACATACATACATACATACATACATACATACATACATACATACATACATACATACATACATACATACATACATACTTACATACATACATACATACATGCATACATACATACATACATACATACATACATACATACATACATACATACATACATACATACATACATACATACATACATACATACATACATACATACATACATACATACATACATACATACATACATATATGCATATGCACGTACTTACGCACATACATATATACATACGTATGTACGTACGTGTATTCATTTAGACATACGTGCCTACATACAAACACACAAAAGTACGTACCTGATATATTGAGGGATACAACCCTACATAAATACAGCATACATGCATAGTTGTTATATCTGACGACGGCGAATGACAACATTTATTGAAGTACCTGATTAGTATGGTTAATTACAAATGAAGATTTGTGTCAATATTTATCTTTATAAACATTGTAGATTATTTAAACGAATTGCACAGTCTCTTAATAGCACCAACATTTACCACAGAAATTGATTAACAAAGGCTTGGCACAGTCTGGTAAATCAGCTATTTCCGATCATATATTGGAAACGGGGCACCCAGTCAATTCGACCAATTTCTCAATTCTACATAAAGCAAAATCAGAAAATTTTTTATTTACTTATGAAGCCCTTTATATAGAAAAACAAGCACCTGACCTATATATATATATATATATATATATATATATATATTTTTATATATATATAAATATATATATATATATATATATGTGTGTGTGTGTGTGTGAAATCAGCGATGACGACATAAATTCAAGGGTCAGGATTACACGGCAAATGATAAGTTGAGAGCTAGCTTAGCTACCCTGATTAAAAACTTTATGAGGTTTATTTTCCGGCGAATTAATATCAGTGATGCCTGTACATCTGAATGCTGCATGTTTTCATTTCACCTCAGTATAACCGTCCACATAGTCATGGAGAGGCTTAAAGAGGACATGAATTTAATTCAAAAATTGCTTTTTCTACACTATACAATTCTTTGTTTATACTGATAAATGCACGTACATAAAGGGATAGGTGTTTATATCAAGTTCGCAACCTTGATTATAGTAATTATTATCATCGCCTACCCAATGTATGTTCATTTAATCGTACAAAGAATTAATTGTAATTTATTTCAGATATTAAATGAAGATATTGCGTTAACTTTGGTTAAATTTTCGGATTTTTAAACCAAAACTGATAGGTCAGAATGTTTTAACATTTCAGTGAATTCGGCATTTTGAACAATAATGGGCAAGTTGGATTGCACAGTTCAAGCAGAGCATGCGTTACATCAAACATTTGCATCCCACTGGCATATATCAAATATATCTTTGACATTGACGTGAGAAAATTTAATTTTCCTGCCTAGGAAATACGTAGCCATCAAAGTCTAACAACGACCACACGCCATTGAAAAATAGGAAAATCGTTCAAATAAGTGTTGATTGTTGGTCAAAAACACTTTTCTTTCGTATATTTTCGATAGGAAGCTGAAAGTGGCTATAAATAATTAAAGTATAGCATTTATTATTAAATTACACATGATGAAAGCACATAATATGTATATATATATATATTCTTATAATTAGGAAAACAACACATAAATAACAAAGTGGATAAAGGCCATTTATTTCGTGAATACTAAACATCTCTTATACAATCATACATATTTATACATTTTGGGTTTTCAATTGATTATATATATATATTCATAGTCTACAAATTCTCATGTATGTGCGGTAGCACATATATCGGACGTACGAAGAAGCAACTGATAAGCAGAATCCAGCAACATTTGCCACAGAAATTGATTAACAAAGGCTTGCCACCGTCAGGAAAATCAGCTATTTCCGATCATATATTGGCAACGGGGCACCCTGTCAATTCGACCAATTTCACAATTCTACATAAAGCAAAATCAGGAAGTTTATTATTTATCTATGAAGCTCTTTACATAAAACAACAAGCACCTGACCTTAATATTCAAAAGTTTCATCAACATGATATTCTTATCGACCGGCCAAGAATAACAAAATTCAACAACAATCTACTAGTATCCAGCCAAGAACAAACAGGCCCTCGACTAGAATCAACAAACATACAATCGGATTGGCAACAAACTGAAGTGGAAATAACAGAGGCGCATACGATGACAGAAGTCTCCAAAAAATGTGAGCGTTTAACACTGCAATCCACACTGGCGTTGTTACCATGTGAAAACGACAACTTTGCGCAACGAGGTGAAACGATCAACTATACTGGGAAAAATAGCACTCGTACATGTAACAGTGAACAATGCGCACAAATGGTTAATTCTCAAGCTATCAAAACAATAAGGACCAGATCTCAGACATCACTTTGCAATACTGCGAGAATGACCTTTACATGCAAACACGCATACACACAAACACAAACGCATACACACTCACCAACTAGCCAAAACAAGAAACAGCAGTAAAAACGAGTCAGATTTGTTACCACTAGCATAATCAATTGAAAACCCAAAATGTATAAATATGTATGATTGTATAAGAGACGATTAGTATTCACGAAATAAATGGCCTTTATCCACTTTGTTATTTGTGTTTTCCTAATTATAAGAATAATATATAATATATTATATATATATATATAATATTATATATATATATATACTTACTTACTTTACTTTACTGCGGCTGACTCCTTTTGGAGGATAAGCCGGCTCCACATTTCATGGAGTTTCCTGGGAATTTGGTACAAGTGGTGTCCCCTCACCACTCCGGATATATATATATATATATATATATATATATATATATATATATATGTATATGTATATATATATATATATATATATATATATATATATATATGCATTTGAAATTCAATGTCAGGATTTTAATTATGTATTTTTTGCCTGAATAAACTAAATATCGAATCAGATAGTAAAGGTAATTTTTCCAGTTGACAGGATTTGTCGTTATTGAGAACTCGCCAAGTACCATCGAGAAGACTGCCTCAAGTGGGATTCGGACCTGGGCAGGTAAGCTTCAGAGTCTAGAGCATTATCCACTGCTCCCCTCTTGCCATACAATGCATCCAATTTTAGTTTATATACCGTATTGTGATTCTTGGTTAGCCTTTACTAAGCACGGGACCTATTTGGAATCTCTTAAGACCACATGTTCTATCTAGCCACTTCCGATATATCACTATAAAATAAACGCAAAATCACTACTAATGGGAAATACCGACGAAAGATCTTAAGTTATTATATGCTATAAAATTGCATGTAGTATGGGGCGTGTGTGGCACAGTGGACAAAAAGGAACTCATCGAAACAGAATTTTCACAGTTCGAGGCCAGCCTGCGGCAACTTATGGACAGTAATTAATGAGTTTCTCATAAGGACAAAATCGGTCTACCTGATGCACTGCCCATTTTATTTTTGAACTTCAGGTCTTTAGAGATTACAAGTTGGCTCCACATTAAGCAAAGGCTGCACATAAAATATTTGTGATATAATGCACACTAAACTGTTTGTTATAATTATTCCCAGATGCCAAAATATATTTTTATTTAAGAATTTATTTGAAACAAAGAACAAATAGTTCTTTTAAAATTTTACCTGCAACCATTTACCTTTAAAAATACATGTAAATATTGATTTTATTCCTACAGTACCACGAGACAAAACCAAGTGATCAGCTTTTATATATTGTGTTGAGAAAAAATTTAATGATCTAGTAAAACCAGAATTAAATAGCCGAAGTCGTGGATTAAAGGTTAAAAATTTTATTAATTCCTCAATTGCCTAAATTCGTTAAACATAATATTTATTCTAAAAGCGAAATGTTTCCTAAAACAGAAATTGTATTTTATTCACACAGAATGCCGGTACCATTATTGGGTCAATATATCTTACCGCCGTGCCGATACGGACCAATGGGCGAAGCCGAAATCTATCGTAGACGGTGTCCAAGTCGCGTATAAAATGAAGAAATCATTTGATGAAATTTCTTCTATTTTGACTCTGAATTATATTTTTCTATTGCTGAAAAAGTTTAATTGTAAAAGAAAGGCAGTTTTTATCAGTTTATTGTGTCATATTATTGTGGTAAGTACTTACAAATATTTGGCATGCTCTCTGGAGGATCGCGTATAATAGTTTAGTAAATCTATTCCAAGTTTATAATTTTCTTCTTCGAAAATATTTCAGAAAAGCTTTGATTATTAAATAATCCACTATCCTCTACATTAAATTAGTCCTGTTGATTAATTAAAACAGGAGACGTGAAGGAGTCGGTTATTTGAAGTATAATCTTATATTGACTAGAACGGTGAAATATCACACGTTAAGAATCAAATTCTTGTGTTAATCAATCAAAAAGACCATTGTATTAACGGCTGAGAATTTCATTAAAGTAGAACTGACCAATTGCTTAAGCACCGATAGTCATGAGCATTTACGATAAGTACAATTCTTCGTGCTTAAAATAACTAAAAGTGAGGTTTAATTGTGCATTATTGCAGCTGTAAAATGTGATATTTTCCGTCCGCAGTGGAATTGGCATGGGAAATAATTTTGTGACCAAAACCTAAGTAATTGAATTTTGCGCACACCTTTTGTACTCGTGCGCTCATGATTACTTCTGTTTCTTTTACTGCATAAGCGTATTTTGTAGCCTGTGTAGTATGTATTCCACTATTTTTATTATCATTTTAACGTGTGAGCAAGGGATATAACCTAGTGTTCTTCGCGTATTACATTCATAATTTAATACATAAAGAACCAAAAATTTATTTTCTAACGGGTAATAGAGAATATTTAACATATTCAGCTGTGTTAAATTTCGCAGGTTTTACAATGAAAATTCATTTATCAAGCAACCAATTCTTTTCACAATTTCTCTGCGTCTGTGTACTGTAACTGGCATTTTAATTCCATATTTCCAGCTTCGAACCGACAATTTTAAATACGTATTTGTAGCTAGCGTTGGTGCATTCCTATTGTCTTTCAAATGTTCACACACACAGTCATGGTAACTGTGAGATGTTCAAGTTATCCGACACACACACACTGTTTACCATTAAATACATATTTATTAAAAATCTACTGCTATATATATAAGCAGCATTAAACAGGAAATCAGTTCAATGATCAAAATACGATACAATACTACTATCATTACTAAAGCTATTACATCAACTATTACATCTACTATTAATTCTGCTACAGTAACAGTTACCACTACTACTACTACTGCTACTACAAAGACTTTTACAACTAATATAGTATACTGAAGCTTAAATTCCGCATAACCATAATTATTTATGCTTTAGCGTGGGTTTTTATCTAATGCGAGACGATTCATTGCTAGTGTGAATACGTTGTACTATCGCTTGAAAATCACCGGGTTTCATTAGAACCACACCTAGTGTCACCGAAATAACTAGGCGGTCTGTGCTATAATACTGATGAAAGTGTGTGTTAAAAATATTCTGCTAGCGCGCCTAATTTGTCTTTGATCTTTAACAGTCCTCTTTCCTCTTCCAAAGACAAGCCATTGAAGAATCAACCAGCAGATATTTAAGCTTTCACTTTACTTTATCAAAGTTCATACGTGCACGGTGTTTTCTGATGTGAAGTATGCGTAGGAAATTGTTTCTCATCATTTTTTGTGTACATCTGTAGCGTGCAGATGTTTCAGTCTTTTCATATTTTAAATTGCAATTTCAATTTTCTGGCAATATACCAGCCCTGTTATTTTAGCTTTAACAGAGTAAAACGCAATGATATAAAAGTGATTTTTATCTTAGTTTCTATCAAGCGACGAGAACAATTGTAATACACATTTTTGTCAGATTTTCATATACATTCATATTTTGCTATTTAACAAAACTCATTAAAGCCTTTTCAGATTAGCACCAAAGAAGTGCATTCAGATTAGCACCAAAGAAGTGCAATATATTTGCCTAAAGTAAGTTATTTGTTTACGTCAATTCCGATCTAGCTTTCTGAATCGATTCACTATTACCTCACAATGAGAAAGTGAGCTTGTATGGTTACGATGCGGTACAAAAAATTGGTGGTAATAACATTTGTTCGTCTTGAATGAATTTAAAAATTAGCGCTGCATTTGCATCATAAAGAGAGTTTTTGTAAGACAGCAAATTCTAGTAACTTACAATTTTGAATTTAGTCAATTATTTCATCATACATTACACACGAGTGAAATAGAAACTGCACAGTTAAAAGTAAAACTAATGAAAACATTTTTTAATCAAAAATATTATTTTATTTACAAGGTAAAAGATGTGGTCTCTTGCAAGAAATTTTTAAAATGTGCCGTGATAAATCGGTCATCACAATTTTATCTCGCTTCATTCTAATTCCCAACACTACGCTCACTGTTTTGCTCATTGAATTTCAACCAAAGATCATTATTCATTCTATTACTTACTTCATATGATTTTTTAAAATTCCATCTATAACAGAATCACAAAGCGAAAATAGATTCTTCTTTTTTATTTATGTCTTTCCGCATATTATAAATGCTATTTCAAAAAAAAGAGTAGAATAAAAAAACATATATTAATGCTGAATTTTATTGAGTTTATTGTAAATAAAAATAATATAATTTAAAGTAATATAATATAATATAGAATAATATAATATAATATAATATAATATAATATAATATAATATAATATAATATAATATAATATAATATAATATAATATAATATAATATAATATAATATAATATAATATAATATAATATAATATAATATAATATAACATAATATAATATAATATAATATAATATAATATAATATAATATAATATAATATAATATAATATAATATAATATAATATAATATAATATAATATAATATAATATAATATAATATAATATAATATAATATAATATAATATAATATAATATAATATAATATAATATAATATAATATAATATAATATAATATAATATAATATAATATAATATAATATAATATAATATAATATAATATAATATAATATAATATAATATAATATAATATAATATAATATAATATAATATAATATAATATAATATAATATAATATAATATAATATAATATAATATAATATAATATAATATAATATAATATAATATAATATAATATAATATAATATAATATAATATAATATAATATAATATAATATAATATAATATAATATAATATAATATAATATAATATAATATAATATAATATAATATAATATAATATAATATAATATAATATAATATAATATAATATAATATAATATAATATAATATAATATAATATAATATAATATAATATAATATAATATAATATAATATAATATAATATAATATAATATAATATAATATAATATAATATAATATAATATAATATAATATAATATAATATAATATAATATAATATAATATAATATAATATAATATAATATAATATAAATAATATAATATAATATAATATAATATAATATAATATAATATAATATAATATAATATAATATAATATAATATAATATAATATAATATAATATAATATAATATAATATAATATAATATAATATAATATAATATAATATAATATAATATAATATAATATAATATAATATAATATAATATAATATAATATAATATAATATAATATAATATAATATAATATAATATAATATAATATAATATAATATAATATAATATAATATAATATAATATAATATAATATAATATAATATAATATAATATAATATAATATAATATAATATAATATAATAAAATATAATATAATATAATATAATATAATATAATATAATATAATATAATATAATATAATAAAATATAATATAATATAATATATTATAATATAATATAATATAATTTAATATAAAATAATACAATATAATATAATAAAATATAATATACTTTAATATTATATAATATAATATAATAAAATATAACATATTATAATAAAATATGTAGTAAAATATAAAAATACATAATATAAGATAATAATATATAATGTAATACGCAAGATACAGTATAGATTATTTAACTAATACAATATTTTAAAGTATATTAGAAAATATAATATTTTATTATATTATATTTAAATGAATTTTTTAATATTATTATACAGCAACTTATATTTTATAATATAGGGTTTTGTACAATATATTAAAAAGTAATAAATAATATTATATTGTTTTAGATAATGTTATATGGTATATTGGTGTGATATTGCATTCTATTAAATAAAAAATGCAATAAATAGAAAAATAATATATTTTAATATATTATAAAACAATATAATATAACGATATGTATTATTTTAATCACCTTCAGTTATTTGTAACATTAAATGAAGTCCTGGATTAATTGTCGAATAAAGTAATGAATAATGAATTAATTTATTTGTATTATCTAATTAATTTTCGTTCCAATAATATTCTATAATATAACACAGTTTAATATAACATAAATTTTATGTGCTGTATAATGTAATATATTTTAATGTACCTTTCCTATGTGAAAAAACAAAAAAGAAATTTTATCAGATACAAGAAACGCTTCTTTCTCATTATCTGCTCAAATATCTACTAATGAACTTATCTTTATATATAAATTGGAAGACAAAACAAAATAAATATATGTGAAAATAGAGAGAGTGTAAAAAACGGAAACCAATCAATTGCGTGCGTCACATCCAGTTCAAGCTCAATGCCTGAACATGCTTTTTCTGCTTACATAAATCCGGCTGCAATTTGTTTATCCATTAGGCTTCGTATGTGGCTAATTCCCTTTTGTCATTGCATTTACTAATTATTTTGAATGCTACGTCTGGAGAACATACGTGTGATGTTTCGATGATGGGTTGCGCAATTGCAGACGTGTATTCACCATTTGATTTAAAACAGGCGTTTAAGTTACAATGTTCTCTTATTCCAGTAATCAACCCTCTGGTCAATCGGCATACGTAAGTTGATTGACAACTTGCGCATGTACGTCGATCAACTTACGAAGGCCGATCGACCAGACGGTTAATTACTCGAATGAGAGAACATAGTAACTTAAACGCCTGTTTTAAATCAAATGGTGAATACACGTCTGCTATTGCGCAACACATTAACACACCGTATATTCTCAGATGTATTCAAAATAATACATAAATGCAATAACAAGGAGCTAGCCACATACGAAGCCTTATGGATAAACAAATTGCAGCCGGATTTATGCAAGCAGAAGAAGCATGTTCCGGCATTGAGCATAAACTGGATGTGACGCACAAAGTTGATTGGTTTCCGTTTTTTCACACTCTATAAGTTTACATATTTCTATCTAGTTATGCCTTCCAATTTATATATAAATATATGTTTATTAGTAGATACTTGACGAGATAATGAGAAAGAAGCGTTTCTTGTATCTGATAAAATCTAATTTTGTTTTTGCACATTGAAAGAGTACATTGAATTTTATTAAAGCTCGCATTTCAAAAGAATATTGTAATGTAAAGTAACCTACTTATTTATAATAAAAGGCAAAATATTCAAATTCAACTTAATATAATGTAAACTACCTATGTAATTTATTACATTATTAACCATATACGTGAAGTATAATATAGAAAATTAATTATTTTATTTTAGTATAATTTATTATGTTAAAGCGTATCATAAAATATTATATAACATCATATTATGTTATATTACTTCTAATTGTTTTGTGCCATATTATATTAAATAATATTTCATTATAATTATTTAACTGTAGTTTACTTAATTATATTATATTAATTTATATTGCTTTATATTATACTTTAATATATCATAATATATTATATCATATTATATTATACTACAATATTTCAAATTTATTATACTACAGTATATTATATTATATTATATTATATTATATTATATTATTATATTATATTATATTATATTATATTATATTATATTATATTATATTATATTATATTATATTATATTATATATTTTTATTATATTATATTATATTATATTATATTATATTATATTATATTATATTATATTATATTATATTATATTATATTATATTATATTATATTATATTATATTATATTATATTATAATATAATATAATATAATATAATATTATATTATATTATATTATATTATATTATATTATATTATATTATATTATATTATATTATATTATATTATTTTACATTGGATTATATATTGTAGTTTGTGGTATATTGTAGTATATCGTTTTATATTTATAACTTAGTATAATATGTTATATAATACATTATAATTTAACACTATTATGTTTTATTTCTTTTATTTTATCTAGTACAAATGATATTCTACTTGTTCTTGTAATATTATATTTGCTATCATTGTTGACATCAAATACTTAAAATTTTACTTCGCTGTTTTTCTTATATCATTCTCTTCTTTTTACATTTTACTCTCGATTTCATGCTCTCGTCAATTTTATTTTTCATTCCACATTAAATTGTTTGTTACAATTAACCTGAAGCTTATTCGAACTAGTCGACTATACGTAGTACAATAGAATTTAAAAAGTTTTTTATTTTATATCCCTTCTTTAATGATATGCGGGAGAGAAGAAGTAAGTACGTAATCTGAAGTATGAATGATTTGTAGTGTTATTCGCTAATAAGTTTATTAATTTTCACCTCGTGATTTGCATTCGTCATAATAAAGAACACTGATATATTAGGAACCTTGGAAAAATGAGAAACCTAACGATATTTGTGAATTTCACGCTTAGTCACTTAGCTTTGTCCTATGAAGATATGCTAAAATTTCATATTACTTGATTTGTCCTGAACTCAAACTAAAGCAATATTTCCAGTTATTTGTATTAATTCAATAAATCAAGCAGAAAATATAACTATGCTTATTTAATCTGTATTTGAAAATCTTTATGGAGTATGCTGAAAGTGAACATTTTTAGAGTTTTCTTTAACATTAAACTATTTGCTGAAAATGAACAAATTAAAGGATTCATTAATATTTCGATCAATTCTGTCCATTGTGTGTGCGTAAGAACTACGATCTTAAAAGGCTCAAAACACCAATAAATCGCATTCAACAAGTGTTCAATAACTGGCTAGTTTGGGGGAGCTTTATGATTTTTACACCACGCAGACATCAGTTGTGTTCAGCTTATTTGCTTTCAGTTGGACACATACTCATACACTGTCAACATACCAAATTTCAAAATATGTATGTGAATTAAATATTTTCATTTCATGGTCGGAATTGAAAAATGAAAATCAAAATTTTTAAAAAAATAACAAAATATATTTTAATTTCTCATTACACACGTTGCCATTATTGGTATTCGAACAATACTGATTATTTTTTATATAATTTTGTCGAGCAACATTGTCACGTTTTGCCTTGGTATCATAACGTAATTCTCATTTGTCCGTAGAAATTTTGATTGTAGACATAAAAATAGAGGTATATTTGAAACTGGCTAATTGGCCAAAGATTTTATTTAAAATTTTATAATGAAGTATCCATAATATTGTTTGTTAATTAATAAATACAGGGTTCTAGCAAGTATTTCACACCAACTGCATGCCGCAAAACTCTACGTAGCTTTAAACCATTTCATTTATACCAACCTTTACTAAAATACTCCTAGATTTTACTCTGAAAAACTGAAAATCTAATTTCTTATTTGACATACTACGGGAATTTCCTTAGTCAATGTAATTTCTTAGATAAATTATTTTATTGAAATTTAAAACTTGAACTTTGAATGCATGGTTAAATTAGCATTACATTTAAGACGAACAAAATTGATATATTTAAGCATTAATATGGCGTATTCAGATTTTTTTGACAATCTCATACTGAAATTTATTGTGATATACATTTTAGCTTTTTTAGAATTCTATTAATGTCGAAATATTTTCTTTTTTTGGATAGAAAAACTTCAACAGGGCATTTTTTCAAAGATTGAGTTGAATGTTTACCGAAATTTCACCAAAATTAGGATCTATTTAGTCACCTATTTTTGTGGGCTTGTAATGACCATAGAAAGGAAACTTTTCAAAATTTAACATATTTTTCGTATGATAAAACAAATAAATTATTTTATAAGCAAATGGTTGGCAGGATTTAGGTTTCAAATTTAAAACGTGTAAAAATAATTAATTAAGCAAGCGTAAGTTTTGGATGTGTGATAGAATAACAATAAATCAAGTGTGCACAATTTAAATTCTACAAATTAAAATTGCTAAATCTCAAATTATTTGGCTTAAATTCTACAGGCATATCATTTTTTTTCACTTCCAATAATTTAACTTATTCGTGACCATTGCCAAATACAAACACAGTTATCCCCATTTGTCAGCGGAGACATGTTGGTTCCATCGTTCCGCATATTACTATTTTCATTAAAAGACCGATTCCTATGCGAGCAGATTTCAGCTACCACTTCAATCACCAAAATAATTTCGGTCAGATTTCCTCAAGAATTACGCATATTGATAATTCGGAAGGCATAACATTCAAGCTTATGAGTGTTGAATAGAAGAAAATCGAATGGTGATCACATTAAACGTCCGTTTAAATAGATCAAGACCTATATACCTAACTCTGATTGGTTAATACAAAATTATGAAATTTCTTTCAACCTCAATTCAAATTTGCTAATTTTGAATGATTCTATGACATGCATATCACGCTATTTATTTTAATCTTCAAACCCATAACTTTAATACATCAACTATTTTATTTAACAATTACTTATCAAAGTAATAAATAAAATATAACTAATTTTGCTGTAGAAATTTTGATTGTAGGAATAAAAACAGAGGCATATTTGTAGCTAGCAGATTACCGAAGCTTTTCTTTAAACTTTTATAATGAAATATACATACTAATTTTTGTTAATTAATATATACAGGGTTCTAGCAAGTATTTCACACCAACTGCATGCTGCAAAACTCTACGTAGCTTTTGACCATTTCATCTATAAAAACCTTTACTAAAAGACTCGTAGATTTCACTCTGAATGACTGAACATCTCATTTGTTATTCGACATACTACGGGAATTTCCTTAGTCAAAGTAATTTCTTAGATAAATTATTTTATTAGAACTTTAAAACTTGAACATAGAATGCATGGTTAAATTAACATAACATTTAAGACAATCGAACTTAATGTATTTAGTCATTAATAGGGTGCGTTCAATTATTTTTTGACAATCTCATACTGAAATTTATTGTGAAAAACATTTTTTTAGAACTCTATTAATGAGTTAGTTTCTTTCAATTAATGTCGAAGAATTTTTTTTGGATAAAAAATCTTCACATGGGAATTTTTTTCAAAGATTGCGTTGAATGTATACTGAAATTTCACTTTTATTAGAAACTATTTGGTGACCCATTTTAGTGGGATGATAAAGACTATGCAAATGTATACTTTTAAAAAAGTTAACATATTTTTCGTAGGATAGAACAAATAATTTATTTTATAAGAAAATGGTTGCCAGGATTTAGGATTCAAATAGAAAACGTGCATAATAATGAACAATTAAACAAACGTAAGTTGTGATGTGTGATAATATGACAGTTAATCGGCTGCACAATTTAAATTCTACCAATTAAATTGATAAATCTCACATTATTTGACTTAAATTCTACAGGCATATCCAATTTTTTTCACTTCCAATAATTTAACTTATCCATGACCAGTGCCAAATACACGCAAATTTATTAATATTGTCATCAATGCACTGATTCATATGCGAGTAGATTTCAGCTACCACTTCAATCAACAACTTAGTTTCGGTCGGCTTTCCCAAAAAAGTACACACATTGAGAATTCGGAAGGCATAACATACAAACGCATGAGTGTTTATTGCAAAAGCATCGCATAGTAATCACATTAAACGTTCGTTTAAATAGATCAAGTCATATAAAGCCAATTCTGATTGGCTAATACAAAATTATCAAATTTCTTTCAAGCGCAATTCAAATTGGATAATTTTGAATTACCTTATGACATGTGTATAACACCATTTATTTTAATCTTTAAACCCAATACTTTAATACGTCAACTATGTTATTTAATAAGTACTTATGAAAGTAATAAACAAACTATAAATACAATTTCCTTTTATCCAAATTATATATGACGTCTTTTGTTACTCTCGCACTCTATTAATAAATAAAAATTTAATTAAGAAAAATATACAAGAATAGCTGTTTAACTTTACTAATTAAACAGGACTTTCAGTGATATGTATGATTTACTGGATAATAACTGAATAGTAAATACAGAACAGTATGTCATAAGCACGTATTAATTAAGATAATTGTTCATTTGAAGAAGCAATCTACGAATGTGTATTTCTATCTATGTAAATTTGCCAGATTTCTGAAACTCAATGGTTTATTTCTTTTCAAAGACTGTGGTAGAGATATTGAAATAATACACCGTTTTAAGTAATAAATGGACATCCCAACGTGTAATTTCTCTATGAAAGTATTCTCGCCAGTCGCATATTGATTAAAATATGGTGCTAATTATACAGTGAGAAACAATTGTTACAAAATAGGTGATTTTCCTTCTTAGTCACAATTTAAACTAAGTGGATTTCGTTGTTTTTGATCAATACAAGAACTGTCATATAACAATGCACTGCAGATGCTGACAATTGCGTTACAAAAACGAAAGATAATTGTACATGAATTGATTATAAATTGGTTAATTTTGTGTTAGCGCATGTGTGTAGCGCATGTAATTTCCATTTCATTCTAAATTTACAAAATATAAGCCATATGACTTATATCAAGACATCTGAAAAATTTCCTGTTTAAAATTGTTGTATTACGATGCTTTATAATAAATTTGTGGTTCAATATATAAGCTGCTTATCAATTTAACTTGCGATATTAAGTTTGATAAACAATTCTAATAGATTTCAATTTTCAAATCAAATTGAGAAATATATCGTTTTACTGCTGTTAGAACACAAGATAAATTATTGTCTCTTTGAATTTCACTAAGCTTGTCTCTAAAAATACTGATATTTAATTAGCATTTTTATTGATGTAAACATAAAACAGTATTTAGCGCCCATATGGCTAAAAACGGAGCCAGGAAACGTGTCTAAACCACAGGTCAAATATTTTCAAAAAAACCTCACGTCTATTGACAGAAAAAGATAAAAATTGGCCTCAGTCTGAAAATTGATTTATAATGCATATTATTTCAACGAGCGTTCACTGACGTTAGTTTTGTCAAAAGGTATATGCGAACACTTCGCGAAGAGGAAGTGCATATTAAACGCATCATCATCATCATCATCATCATTTCCAGCCACACAAAAGTCAAGTGACTAATGTTTCACTGCCATATAACCATAAGGAGTGAAAATAAAAGTGAATTTAGATAAATTATTGTTGAGATTTACGAGAGAGGGAGAGGGGTAGAGAGAGAATGAAAACCTAGCTATTATGAGTAAATTTATCAGGATAACTCACAGAAATGAGGCAAACTAAACCTCTCCACAACACCATTATGGCCAAGTTAGCATTCGGGCAAGGCGACATCAGCAACACAGCTTCCTTGCGGATTTCACCGTATCACGTCATAAACAAACCGAACCTCGCAGCTAACTTTGCCCTACTAAGAAAAGAAAGTTACAAAGATGATTCTACTATACATCTGCAACAAGATCGCCACTGAGCTCGATTCGCTGCCATATCGCTAAGGGTTTCTAACCAAGAACTGTGATGTGCACGAGGACCCCATCCCGGCAGACGAGTGGATCCTATACTACCCAATTTGGATGTAAGTGACTTTAATTGTTTCTGCCATGTCAAAATCTGCCCACCTTGTTTCTTACGCCAATTTGGTGCTGGATGAGAGAACAGAGCTCTATTGGGCAATCGGAATGAGGGCATACGCAAAACGTGACCGAGCCAACGAAGTTGATGGAGCCTTATTTGCTTTTCTAAAGACGAGCACTTATTGTCAGATCCAAAAATAAGTCTACGGATGTCAACGTTAGTTATTCGTTGTTGGTACCCAACATGTGCAATACTTCTTAAACAACGCATACGTCAATTATTGCTGTCAAGACATAAAATTTTCCATGTTGCGATTGGCTAGCTTAAAACTATTAAATAATTCATAATACCCTTTCAATGTGCAAGAAGAAAAAGAGATTTTATCAGATACAAGAAACGCTTCTTTCTCATTTTCTTCTCAATTATCTACAAATAAACATCTATTTATATATAAATTGAAAGGAAAAACAAGATAGAAATATGTAAACATGGAGAGAGAGAGAGAGTGTTGTATCAATTATAGATAAAGAGATGTTCATTTTTAGGCATTTGAGAAGAAAATGAGAAAGAAGCGTTTCTTGTATCTGATATTTTTTTCCACATGGAAAGGGTAATATGAATTCTATTAACGCTTTCATTTCAAAAGAATATTTAATAATTATCATGAGAGTTAACTTGATTAATATATTTCCGTAATTATTCGATTAGACACCAATCAGAATAATGGGGTTTATGGGTTGTGTATGTGGGCGAGAGAATGGATTTGCCTTTAGGGACTTCGTGTGTCAGTGTGTGTGTTTGTGTGTGTAATATTTTGTCGGTGATGCCTATTTGGTTTGAGTTTTAAAAATCCCGATAGTTAGGAAATGGTTTTACCAAACACAGATTTGGATATGACTTTTGTCAAAACTTTCATGAATCATATTTTTAAGCGAGTTGAAATATCCACACTGCATAGACTAGCCAGACTGTGAAGCCATAGGCTCAAAAGATACAATTTGAAATTTTAGCATTTTGTTCCGCCTGAATGACGGAGCAGGCAATCTTTCGGTATCCAGATTCACAATATTAAGTTTTAAAACGTTGTATAACGACTATATTGGTAATTAGACTACAACTGTCCTTTCATACACGAGAAGACTTGTAATAGTCATTTACTTTACGAGAAATCCCACTCTGATAATCGACTATTTCACTGCTTGCATGAAACAAATTATTTATAATTTGAAAATAATTAAATATTTGTTTCTTAGTAGGGGGATAATGCCAAATGTCTAAGCCTACAATGTTGACTGAAACGTGATGGAAAATTGTATTCTCCTAAAAATTTCAGAGTATTAAGTAATATTTTTTTTTAATTAGCACGTCACATCTCATATGTAAAAATTTTTAAAATTATATTTATATAATTTACTGAATATAGGTTACTCGGGCGGTGATATCAATTACTTTTATCAAGGTTGCGATTTTAATACAAACACCTGACCCATTATGTGAACTGGTTTGTCAGTATAATCTAAGCATCGAATTGTGTAATAAAGGCAGTTACCTTTTCTACAAAACAAAATAATTCGTTTATAGTGACAAACGTGTGCACATAATGAGTCAGGTGGTTTGATCAATATCGCAACATTGATTAAAGTATTATATATTGACAGTTGTGCGCCTCCCTATATACTGCACGAATTTGCGGATTCAGGTTTATTGGCAACCATCAAGATGTGTAGTTCGCCGATGGCATTACCTTAGTGTGCAGAAATGGATGCCACTCGATAGTACCGTGAGGTAGTTAGCACAAATGTTGCACTGATTTGTACTCTTATTATGATAGGAAACTCGAGTTTTCATAGAATACGAGCTTTTACAGAATGCATAATAACCAACACGAACGCATAAAGGTAAAGAATGTTTTGTGAAATTCTGTAAATTTTGCGTAAACATCGCAAAAGTGTCGACGAATGCACATATCCACAAGTTTTATAAAAACAAAACAGCCTGCAAAGTTGAACTAGGGGATAAACTGCATTTACGAAATACCAAATCATCGTCACGTCGAACATCTCCGCACGAGAAGTTCTGCTTAAATATTTCGGATCACAGTTTGTTAATACACAACTTCACACAGATTGACACCTTATTTGTTATTTAATCAGAAAAATCCCGAAGAAGGTTGGAATGAGTGGGCGAGCGAATACGCGTTGGTGATTAACGAATTGTAGTCGGAAATTTGGTAGGCGAAGTGGGAGCATAGACGTTGAGACCGAATTCGATGACGTTAAACGCCTGAAATTAATTGTAACGTATTGAACGATATTTCATTATTTTCCTTCAACATTTGTTAGGCTTCTCTTTCCGAAAATGGATTAATATTATCATTTGCCAATTCTCGAAAAAGTACATATGGCAATAGTAACTGCTTGATTTTTGTTTCATTCTCTGACTAAGAAAAAACGAGAGGTATCATGTAAAAAGTTGACTTTTCCCGTGCTCTAAGTTACCAGTAACGTGGGTAAAGCTTCTCAAATATATAAAAAAAAGTGATTTGGACGTGGAAAAGAGGAATAAATTTCGAAATAGTATGCTTAGCCATTATAAAGCCCGGGCATACCATAAGCTTGTCATTAGATGACATAGCTTTGCATAATCATTCTCATGTTTTGTGTTACGAAATGGTTGCATACTTTTGTCAGTCATGAGGGTAAATTTCTCAGTTCCGCCTTGTATTTGTTTTCAAAAGATGGAGATATTGATTAAACGTCTACATTTAAAGCATACATGACCTTTTCTCTGGTAAGTCTTCATGCATATGGCCCACTAAAACAAAATTAATGTTTTCACTCTTGAAACATCCCTTATGCTAATAAGCATACTGATTATGCTGTAAAGTATTAGTAAGTATCCTGTTTTTAGACACTTTTCATTGTATAACCGAAAATCTGGCATTCAAATAGGCGAACAAGAGTTTTTAAACTTGTTGTGCTGTTCAATTCTTATCTTTGATTATGCTAAAATAACAAAAACATGTTTGCTTAAAATTATTTCCACGTAAAATCGCATTTTACAAGTAGAGAATGCAATGTTTCTCGAATAATTGCGTAAGTTTTCCATTTGGTTGTCCAAGGAATGTTAAAATTGAGTGGAACTAATTAATTCTGACAGAGAAATGCACATTTTGAGGAGTGATTTGAAAAATTTTGATATGACAAAGTGTAGATGCTTTTGTTATGGGCCCTTCGTAAAACAGCTTGTGAAGCCAATTTGATCAGATTAAAACTCAATCAGTTTCATTTTCTTTCCGAGATCCATTAGCAAACTTTTCATCGGAAAATGTGTTTTTTTTATTTTATCCAATCCTTCGTGCACTTATCCAACTACCAGATTTAAATATTTCTTCAATCTGACATCAACGAATTCAATTACCTTGTTTTTGTTCAAGAATTGGAAGATTTGTTTATTTACAACAAATATTTGTCTGTTTATTTTTTACTCAATAATTTATGTCTTAAAAACTTGTAAAATTCTTTCATTTGATGTAGATACTATTAATTTTTCTCTGATAACATGTACGAAATTTGACCAATATGTTCACTTTTCTACTGGTTAACACTGTGTTTGTCAAAGCGTGAATGCATTTACAAAAATTTAAAATTTACATGTCGTAAAATCGGAAAATATAGCAAGAGTAATACGTCATATGCATTTAGATACAGCAAATGGCATTTCAAATGAACTCTTGAGTGTATTACTCCGAAAATTGCTTCGTAGTATAACATATCAATAGCCTTGCAAGATTTTAATTAAACATGCTATATTTAATGATTAAAAGTCATATAATTTTCAATTTTCTGATTTCTATTATGTTTAATTTGCACTGAAATAAGGCAAAATACAAAATAATTTTCTTACTATTTGGGCATTACGCAAAGTGTTTTTGCTGTAGGTTGACTCCGGTCTAAATGTTATTAATTACTTTGAGCAAATGGTCTCCATCTGGCAGTCGAGCGTTCCATTATTTGGTTGGAAACTCTTCAATTTGAGCCAGTTCAACTGCAGCTGTAATCGGACCCAGAAAAATTAGATTCATAGCAAAACAGCTCATCTTCTACACACATAATTGTTTAATACAAAACAGCTTGTGACTCGCGGCGTAGGAAACACACCTTATTCTCTCTGATCCAAATGGTTGTAAACTGTGAACGCACCATTGGTTCGAAGTAATACTGCGGAGCATCCGGAAATAGACGATGTCACGGTACAACATATGACTTCCAGCTCTTAAGTAACTATAATTATTAGCATTATTGGTAATATTGTTATCGTTTTCAAATGGCACAAATTAACATAGTCACCGACGTAAACATTACACATTTTTCGATGATTTTATCGGTGATACAAAATTATAATCATAAAGCCTACCAATATTATTAAAATTAATATTATATACGGCTTTAATAAGTAAAAATATCTAACGTAACACAGGTGATATTAATTGTGTCTGCCCCAAAAAACGTTTTCCATATTAGCTAAGAAATCTTTGAATAGTGCCGCGTAATTTGTTCTGTTGACATGCCGTATGTCTGAGCTATGCTAAATGTACTTCTAATGGAAATCTGGCCCGTTATCTCAATTACCTTGCTGACAAGTCACCAGCATGCATCGGCGCTGGTTGCATCATTGGTTTCTCCAATTTGTGGTCTGTTATCGACAATTAAATGCGGCAACAATTTAAATGCTCAGTTTTTGCCCGCCGGCACTAAATGAGATTATGCACAGAAAAGGCCGTTTGATAACAAAAAGTACTATTAATGTTTTGCACAATATACTTTTATCAGTGTCGGTGCACACACACACACACACACATACACAGATTGAAAAATGACATTAGGTTTGTTTTTTAGAAGAAAAACCTACAATAATGACGCTTTAATCTGTAAACAGATTAACTTTCTACTTAGAGCAAATAAATCGATAGATACGGTTTGTTGCGGTGAACTAATATATATGCATGCAAGTATGTATTAGGTGTTGCGCACCTAGTAACAAATTAGTTCAACTATGAACAGAAGGATAAACCAAAGACACCATGAACGGAAAGTATATTATCTCAGGCACATTCGTTTCGTGCTTACTGGCGACTCATCAGTAGGAGCCGGTATTACGCCCTTTAACCACTATATATTTGGTAGAAGAATGTGGAATAATAGGACGGTACAATCTCCTAGACGAATGTGTAAACCTGTAATAGTGAAGCTAACATCATCTAAAGTCAACGATAATGCGACTTCAATGCTAACTCACACTATATAATATATATACCGAGTCTGTAAAGGATACTAACACTATGGCTATTGTGTTAGTAACTGATACCTTTTTTGAAATCGATGAGTACCGGATACTAACACTATGGTTTCCGAGTCGGTACATGATACTAACCTGATGGATATACATTTATGCTAAAGTTCACCCCAAATTGAGAATTACAACAATTTCCGAACACCTGTTACTCCAGTTAAACCATACACTCTGGCCTTCATCGATATCAGTTATCACATTTCGCGGTAAGCATGACATCATTCAATTCAATATATTGCAGTTAAATACTGTTTGTTGCGAAGAACTAATATATATGCAAGTATGTATTAGGTTTTGCGAACCTAGTAACAAATTAGTTCAGTTGTGACCAGAAGGATAAACCAAAGGCAGCATGAACGGAAAGTATAATCTCATGCACATTCGTTTCGTGCTTACTGGCGACTCATCAGTAGGAGCCGATATTACGACCTTAAGCTATAACAAGCGTAGCCATTAAGTTTAGCCGCCATTTAATAACGTAAAGTGATTCAATTTTGATCGAACATTTAAAGCAAGTCTAAGAAAGGCCAGTTCTTAGTGACACTTTTAAACTCGTAACCTTATACATTTATGGCGTAAGGAATAGCGTACCAAAGTCAGATGTATTGGTAATAAAAGCATGCATCTTGTCGGTTCTATTGAAATACAACAAGTCAATACAATGTAGATCCTTGGATTTGGTTATTCTGCGCAGTAAACAATAACTAAACGAGAGAGAGAGAGAGTGAGATAGATATGAAGGGTAAATTTCTACTCCCGAAGGAAAGCTTGACTCTTAGAGGATCTGAGATCATCTCAGTGAATGAAACTTTAATCTAAATCAAAATCGTCTATGTACACATGTCTATGCATACCTTTAATAGATACGCGGCGGAATAATATTCAGTTTTTAAATTTAAATTTTTATATAAATGGTTACTATGACCACTATAACCACAGTAACTTCAGGTTGTAAACATGTTTTGTATTTATGATTAGTACAAAGCCAATTTATTTTTTTCAATGCATATTTAAACGATTAACAAATGTTCACTTATTTCAGAAGATAAATTTTCAGTGTCAAAATGCACATGCAACGCACAGGTAAAAGAGGTTCGAAACAAGAATCAACCATCTTTTTCCGCAAAAATGTTATAATATTGTGAGCTACTGCAATCAAGTCAGCAATAATTTAAAGTATACCGCTCAATGGCCACATTTCCAATAGTAATAAATTTTGGATTATATACAAAACAAAATCGAAAATGATAAATCCTATTTTCTTAACTAATGAAATCAATATGTTTCATCCACGTGTTGACGTGCAGAAACATATATATATATATATATATATATATATATATATATATATATATATATATATATATATACTACTCTATATATTGTATTTTATTAGGTATTGCGCACCCATATGAATGCAACTCCACTACCGCCCGTGTACACATTCTTAGATAAAATTGAATCGTCCAATTTTCACATATTACTTGACCAAATATATGGCAGGTATGGGGCGTAGTGCCGGTATTTACAGATTAGTCACCAATAAACCAGAATCGCTTTGCACTTGAGGTTAAACTTTGCATTCATTCTGGTTTTAATTTTCCTAGTATGTATTTTGATATAAACACCTGACCCATTAATTACTTACATATGTCAGTATAAACTAAGAATTGTATAGTGTAGAAAGGCAATTCATCCAGTAGACCGGTTTCGTCCTCATTGGTCATGATTAACGTGAAATGTGATAGCCGATATCAATCAAGTCCAGAGTGTATGGATTTTTTGGAAAAACAGGTACTCAGAAGTAATGGTAATTCTCATTTTAGTGAAATTTACCATACTTTGAAACACATTGTGAAGGCACAAGATAACGACTCGGCAACCATTGTTTTGGTACACTTTACAGGCTCGGTAT